>JASSUY010029047.1:0-16096 GCA_032466535.1 Forpus xanthops
AGGTGCTCCAGTCCCTTGATCATCCTTGTGGCCCTCCTCTGCACTTGTTCCAACAGTTCCATGTCCTTTTGATGTTGGGGACACCAGAACTGCATACAGTGCTCCTAGTGAGGTCTCACGAGAGCAGAGTAGAGGGGCAGGATCACCTCCCTCAACCTGCTAGTTCATGCTCCTTTTGATGCAGCCCAGGATACAGTTGGCTTTCTAGGCTGCAAGAGCACACTGCCAGCTCAGGTTCATTTTCTCATCAACCTACACCCCCAAGTCCTTCTCCTCAGGGCTGCTCTAAACCTCTTGCCTGCCCAACCTGTAGCTGTGCCTGGGATTGCTCCGATTCAGATGTAGGACCTTTGTACTTGTGGTTAAACTTCATCAGGTTGGCATCAGCTCACCTCATAAGCATGTGAAGGTTCCTCTGGATGGCATTTCTTTCCCTCCAACGTATCAACCGAACCACACAGCTTGGTGTCATCGGCAAACTTGCTGAGGGAGCATGCAATCCCACTGTCCATGGCACTGACAAAGATGTTGAATGAAACTGGTCCCAACACCGATCCCTGAAGGACACCACTTGTTACTGGTCTCCAGCTGGACATTGAGCCATTGAGCACAACTCTGCATGCGGCCATCCACCCAATTCTTTATCCACCAAGTGGTCTGCCTACCAAATTGATGTCTCTCCAACTCAGAGACAAGGATATCATCTGGGAGATGAAGATGTGTGTGAAGTTACGCATTATAAAATGCAAAACAAACCAGTTTGTTTTATTTGTTATTTTGAGACTGAGATCCAGTTTGGTCCCTGCATGTGGTGGTCAATGGTTGAATGTGTGTTTGTTTGTGTATATACTCAGATTAAAAAAATGGTGGCAGTGCACAGAAACGATACTTGAGGATGATGTAAGGAGGCAGAGAATGAGAATGAATTTATAAATGTGGATTCTAGGATGCTGCTTCTGATGCCAGTGATACCACCTTTAACGTTTTGAAACTTATCCTGGTTTTCATTGATGCAGGCAGTGATTTACACCTTTCTGTGCAGAAAAGGCTGTAAACCAGGAGTGAATTACATTCTGTACAATTTGAAAATAAATGGTGCATTCACAGCCACTCAGGTTGAGACCCATTTACACTTCCAGAGTGGTATGATGAGTAAATGAAAGTTAGGCCAGTATGTGAATGAGAAATGCCTGTTTTACCAGAGGCTGTGAAAAGAGAGAGAGTCAGTGGAAATTGGAAGCAAGACTTTTATTTGTTTGCTTGAAACAGCTGTATTGATTTGGAGTCAGATGGAGTATTGGTGTAACTGCAAACTAATTTCACTGAATTCTGCAAAGTGTTTCTGGTGATACTGATGGGGCTGGAAGTTTGTATTTATTAACTGATGGTTTCCTGTGCTCAAGTAAGTGTTTTGCACTATGTTACTGTGAAAACTTAGTATTCTAATATTTAACATGAATGTTATCTGTCTAAAAAAAGTTTTTACTGGGGGTAAAAAAGAGCTCAGGTATAGTTAAATTAATACAATTACGTCAGTCTTTTGTTTTCTTTTATGATGACAAAAGAGATATGCAAATGTTAGTGAGGGTAAGTGCTTTTTGACTAATGACATAATAATCATTTATTGAATGAAATCTTGGTAATGTACTACATAATACTAATACCTCAATATTGCTTGAATTTCAGAACATTTCAGGATCTGTCCAAACAAATGGATATATCTTATGGTACAGTCAGGGATTCAGCAGTGTATGAATACTTTAAAGCAAAAGGGACCAACCCTTTGGAGCAGGATAACACATTTGCTGAACTGTGGAGGACTATCAGTAAGAATAATGGAGCAGATAATTGTGTATCGAACCCTTCTGAAGGCATCAGAAAGGTAAAAGTGGATCACAGGGGGGTTAATTTCATTTTTGTGCTATATTAATGTTTGTTTTATACAGTTAATAATGTTTAGTCACAGGAAAGCAATTAGTCATTAAAACCAGAAAAATCATCCTTATCTAAAGTTCCTTCTAGTCACCCAATGGCAGGTTATAATCATATTTTGAGGTCATGGTTTTGAATGTAAGTACTTTAGTTCTACCTAAATCTTCAGTATGTAAGTGCTTCTTTGGATCTGGCCACAAGGTTTCTCAGTTTCTTGAGAGCTCTGATAATACGATTTTGAATGCCATTCTTTACATTATCCAGGTACCAACTCTTGTCCTTTGCTCATTTCAGTGTTTTTTTTTTTCTGAGGTGGTAGATTGAGATTGCTGGAATCATGAGCAAAAATCAAGGGATTCACTGAACACAGAATTATTTCTCTTACAACAGAATGTTAATGCAACATCTTCTTTGTTTATTCCAAACTTTAAAAAATTAACTCACATGCTGCTATGCTTTCACATGCTCTTCACCATGCTTTTATTTCTCTTAGATATGAAAACACACTTATTCTGTAAGCCTACTGTAATTTATTACAGCTAGATTTGCTTAAACCAGAAATGTAACTGTAGATTGGCAGGCTTTTCAGAATACCAATTATATTGTCTATATGGGACTGGCAGCTCCATCCTGTCTATGTGATATTAACTTTTCATATTAAGTTTGATTTCAATATTGTAGGATGGTTTTTGTATAACTTGATCAGCTCATTCAATTAACATCAACAATAACCAAATTTACTTCAGTCCCCAAAGTTGACCAATGCTGCTGTTTGATTAGACACCTGCATAAATTTGGCTTAATATTTCATAACATTGTCAACAAAACTGTTGTGTATTTACGTGTTGCTCTTCCTAGCTCATTGAGCTCTTTGAATGGAGATGAGTTTTTCATGTCAAGTATTACAGCTAGAAACTGTTTTTTCTAAAGGAGAATTGATGATGGCCAAGGAAATGGGACTTCCCATCCAGAAACATGTACTGCTGTATGAAAAAGAAGCAAATATGCCTTGAAAATGTATTTTATAAGACATCTAAAATCTGTCTAGCGTAAAAAGATCCCTAAACCATTTTTCTGAATGAGGACTTGTCTGACACAATGCAAAAAAAAATAAACCCACCAAACCCACCCCCCCCCATTATCCTTTCTCCCCTCCTTCTTCTTTCCATTTTCTTCAGACAGCATCACAGTTCAGCTGCAGTTACAAAGAGAGCAATGCTGCTTTAATGCAAAGCAGGAGAGTGCTGCTTATTTATGGTACAGGCAGGTATTTCAGATGTTTGTCTCTATTCCATTTACCTCTCTCCATTTTCTGGAGATTTTCCTACTCCCTTTGACTGCCTAAAAACAAAGAGATAATAGTGGAACAAAGTCCTGAAAGCTTTTGTGGCATTTGGTTGCCATGGCAGAGGTCTCTCTTCAGACACAACACAGTCCCTGTAGCCACAGTCACTATCTCCCATTGTCAAGGCACAGCTTCTGCAACACTGGTAGAGCTATGGAAAGGGCATTAATGCACTGCAGAGTCACATAAGCAACAGAAGGATGTTTCAGAGCCGAGGGCGCAAGTTGTTTTTGTCGTACACTCACAGCTGAAAGTGGTCATTGAAGATGTAAAACATTATGCTATTCATAAACATCTCTGCATAGCATAGGAGGAAGTTACCAGACAGATCACTGCTCCATACAAAATGCTATTTTGCCACTTGAGTTTTGTGGTGCTATAAAAGATGGGTTTTGACTAATACTGTCGTATAGAAAGTTTCTTTCTGGGTCAAGCTACAGGCAGGATCCCCAAGAAGCATGCAGTAGGTAGCTCCTGCCATCTTATCCCAGGTGGGCATTGGTACTGGAAGTGCACACATTTCTAAGTCATTTGTAAATGTCAGCAAACTCTTTGCATAATACCCACTGACCATCATTCTTCAGGGCAATTATTAATTACTACAGCATATGTAATAACCTGTGACTTTCTTTCACTGTGGGCAGCCTTTTTTTGCTTTGAAAGAATGAAGTAATATAACACTTATGTAATCCTGTGTATATATCTTATGCATATATACATATAGGAGAATTAAACTGTTACTGTTGTATTTTTTAAAGGCTTTGATTTGGTGGAGACTCTTCTGTCCAATCAATTTGGTGACAAAATTTCTCTGAATCATTTCTTTTCTTCCTGTGTATCACTTTTGATGAAAAGTGATCAAAATTAAGTACAGTACAAAATGTGAATGTATCATTGATTTAGGCAACAACACAGTAAGAATTTATTCCTTCTCTTTTTTGCTTCCTTCAAAAGATTCTGTCCCTTACTGAACTCTAAACCTTAAATCAGAGCATTTCTTATTGAACAGTCACCTCTGTTCATTTTTATTTTGAAAGTAAAAGTAATTTTTAAAGTCCAATTAATTCGATTTTTTGAAACTGTATTTTCCAGTAGTTTATTGTCCACAACAAATTTTATATTGTGAATTAAGGTTGCTCATCCATATGTTTTCAGGAATCCTCAAAAACTTCCCCATTTCTTGACCTCTTTGGAGTAAAAGCAAATGCCTCTTTAAACCTGAATATATTATACCCTTCAGTGGCTCCTTAGTTATATTAATTTTAAAATAATTTGAACAGGATTAAATGACATGGGTTTGATTTTATTAGAACTGTGTTGCTTTTCTTAAAACACTTATTTATAGATAGTAAATGTTATCCAAGCATGCTTTTTAACTTCTCCACTAATCCCAATGTAAAGGTTACTTTTTGATATTTCTGTAGTACCAGCTATGTACTGGGATCAGTTCACTGACACTCTGTTCTGGCTGTAAATTAATCATAGATGTTGCATTATACTGGCACTTTAGCATGATAACTTCTTCATAAGTTTTAGGTAAATCACACATCATTGATCACTGTGAAATTAATCTTTTTTTTCAAGTTCTTATTTCTTACCATGCTTTCTTTGAAAAAATACATCATTTTACCATCAGTAAGCCAGGACCCTTTGAACAATATTCTTCCATCTCCCCTCATGTTGAAGAGTGACAATATGAGGTTGCTTACAGCTAAGTCTTACTGTTCTTTTTGCGGTCCTTATTATACCGAAGAAACAATTTTCCCATGCCTTTTATTTTCTATTTATGATTGTGAAGAAGAAATATATTTCATATAAGTTTTGCATATGGTGTTCTTTCATTAAATCTGCTTTCTTAAACCTCTTCGACCAAAGATAAATCTGGTGACTTTGGCGTAAACCACCATAGTAGTTCCACCTGGGTGGAATAAATGAGCTTTGCTTTGGCTGAATTTCAATTAAAGAGGCTTTTGAAAGTTTAACCATGCTATTTTTGTTTTGTTTTGTAAAATGCCTGCATGCTGAGTGTCCCAGTAAGGCCTTGGCAAAAGAACCAAATATGAAAGCCAATTAAAAGTCTAAAGTATAAACTTTAGCTTATTATTGTGTTTTATTTCATTCTTTATTCAAGCTGTCTTACCTATTCTCAGCTGCTATTTGCCGCATTCCCTTTTACCATATTTCTCTCTATATTATTTTTGCAATGATGTCTGATCATTAGAAAATTCTGTGGGCCCTAAAAACATACAATGCAGGCTTTAGTTGCCTGTCCTGTGAATGCAAGAGCCTCAGGTTATGGATTTTTGCTGAACTGTGATTAGCACTTGATTTCGTGGGTAGGTACATCTTTGTCATACGCAACTAGGTAGCCTTGCATATGTTGCTCCTTATGCATCCCATGGGTCAGTACCACATGTTTCATGAAATTTTTAAGTCTTCCTACTCTGCATATTCCTCAGGCCTGGAAGCTAAGGGATATGCACATGTGCACACATGCATTCTTTCACATGACAAAAATGAATAATTCAAACTACTCTTTTAAAGTTTTGGATTGATTTTTGGTTGAAAGTGTCAATTTGATTTTATTTGGCTTTTGCTGCTTGCCTACTGAAGCTACACAGAATGTAACACCATCTCAAACATACATGTATGTGTGTGGGTTGTGTGTCTCGTATATATGTTTTTCTAAGTTTGACAGATCTTCTTTAAATTAAACAGACAATACTACTTAGCCGTCACAACAGGTATTAAGAGGGATATCAAGGATGCTGAATTTAGACAGCAAATAAACACTTGGTCATAAGGAAGCTTTCCATGCAATGAACGCACTAATAGTATGAGATCTTCACTCTCCAGAGAAGAAAACTAGTGCAAAAAGTTTTGGAAGAGACAAATCTTCACATAGGAAAAAGGGGTATTCCACGATTCTGGTTTTGGCAATCAAAGAGGGGAAACTGTCTTACATCCAATATTCCTGGGAGTTGAGAAGCATGCATAACTAAGAGTTCAAAACTCAGGTTCCTGTTTATGCTAAAATGATCAGGCTGTCAGAGAAATAATGCTATACAGATGTGATTGCACTGGATAGAATTATTTATGTCACAAAAAATTTAAAATTGATATGAAGAGACCTGTCTGACTTTGTTTATTGACCACGTACAGCTGTAGGATGTAACTGAGGACAGCAACACTGCAAATGCAAGAGAAGTAGACCTTTTCAAAAGATCTGCTGTCCAACATTGAAAGTGTACAAAGCTTTTCCATATAAACTAGAGTACTGAACACTGACGCTTGAAAAGTAAAATCAATAATGTGACCTGAAATCAGAACATCTAGGCATTGACTTGAAATTCAGTATTTGAAGAAGATTGTGTTCTTCAAGTATTGCTAAGAAAAAAATGAGGAATATATGACATGTCAGAGTTTTTCTTTTCTAAATTGTAAATTTGAAAAGATCACTTCCAGAGCAATTCTAAAACAACTGATACAGTTGTCTAAAAGAAACAAACATACAAAAACACAAACACACAAAAAAAACCAAACAAGCAAACAGAAAAATGCATGACACACTTTAGCACAGTGATTTAGGCCAAATTTTTTCTGGGTTTTCTTTTTCTGTACATCCATCAGGCAAGTTTTAGCTCTCTAATAACAGGGATTTTGTATAAATTCTGTATACAGGATCAAGTGCTATTGTCTTTGCCTCAATTAGTGCATATCTTTAATGCACTTGGACAGTTTTCTGTTGTAGGCAGCAAAAGCCTATGTACTATTTACCATAAACCACAACCTACCTGAAATGTGCAAAAATGGGACTTTTGATGGTCTTTCCCTGCCAGGAACACCAGTGGGACTGATGCCCTTTGACTGTTGTCCCTAATCAGGTAGGAGGCCCATCAGCATCACTGCAGATGTGAATTTTTAAAGCCCATCACAGGAAAAGCAGAGGGCAAGATGCAGATATTTGGTGCTAACAATCCAGTTAGTTGTACGTGATCATCCAGAAAATACCTTTGTAAAGCACATTTTAGGCTTCCAAGAATGTGGATTGCTGGGTGAATAAAGGCTAGGTGCCTTGAGGAATCACTCCCTTGCCATCCTTAACTTTTAATACATCCTTGCGTTAATAGGTTATAGAATAGTTAGGGTTGCAAAGGACCTTAAGATTATCTAGTTCCAACCCCCCTGCCTTTTCTGGCTGTTGAGTATTGTCAACAGTAATTTGTTCTTTTCTCCTTTGTGCCACCATTACCAGTTTAGGTAGATAGCCAGGCATAGAATTACAATGCAGATGTGGAAGTCTTGCTCTGGTCTGGTTTCATAGAATGATATCAAAGTGAGAGATATTTTTATGAACATGCTAGTTCAGTAAGCTGGGTCAGCTAAAGCAAAGTATGATTTTAACAGTAGTCTCGTGGCTTCTATTTGAATAACTCCTGTAAGGCCCATAATGTAGTTCAGATTTTAATAAGGTTTTGTACTAGTATAGCAGTAGTTCTGTGGCTACTTGTATTAATTGCTGTTACTCTGAACTCACCAGGGAGGTGGCAAAGGAGCAAGTGGGCACAAGACCCCAATGGTAGCATGCCTTTAACAAAAAAAAAAAAAAAAAATTAAGTGGTCAGTACAGGCTCATTTGAATATTATGAAAGAAGAAGGATATAACATTTTGACTTTGGTCTAACACAGAGCTGCCTTGATGTAAATAGAAGGAAAGTGGGTAAAAGACGTGGATTGTGGCATATAGCATACAGAAAATCCAGACAACATGCTTTTAATCTTTGCTTCCCTGGATTCTACCCATTAGAAAATAACTCACCCATTTGAATCATTGTGATGTTTAAACAACTATCAGAGACTTCAGAAAGCTATGGTTTATGTCAAAGCATGGTGAAGTAAATTAGCTTAATTGCTCAACTGAGGAGTCCAATATAATACAATAACTAAGGGAGTCTTACAGCCTTACAGATGAAATCAAAAGCTGAGCTTACACAAAAATGGAAAATATGTGGAAGGATGAGCTAATTCTGTGTCAAAGCTGCAACCATTGCCTAAGGGAGCTTATGGGAACCAAAGAAATATATTCAGGACTTCAGTTCTTGCCTTGTTGTAACCTAAAGAAAGATCTGAAAGAATGTACTTGCATTAGACGTTCCAGCCCATCTGTTTCATTGTGCTCTGTATGTTCACTAGAGACTTAAAACCATACTACTTAAATATATTAGGAAACTAATGATTACTTTAACCAAAAAAAAATTATGACTTTGATGACTTTTTCCTTTACAGAATCCCTATCCAGGGATGTTCCTTACATCTTATGTTAAGTAAGGTGATTTATATTCATCGTATGTACTACATACAGGCATTAGTGTAAGTCCCAATTAAGGCTGATATATGAGTGGGTGTGTGCTAAATTAAAACAGTATTTGTCCCAAAACTGAGATAATAGGAGATGCTGATGACTGTTCTTACCTGTGGAAAAAAAAAAAAGGAAGCTCAAAGCATGTCTTTTGTTAGAGGACTAACATATTTCTTGGAAGAGGCTTTTTCTTTTGTGAAGAAAGCTGTAAAGTTACAATTTTAATGATTGTGATGACTAGGAAGCACTGCTTAGTGCTTATACTATACCCATGTTGTTATATGAATGTATGGAGCCAGTCACACTCCATGTCTCTTATAAAACATACATCAGATTTCATCAGCAAAGGCAATAGCTTTAATTTATATTTAATAGCCTGCTATGTAAGCCTTCCCTACAATTACAGTTGGCTATGTTATCCTATGTATTCCTATTAAAAATGGAATACATTTTAACAAGGTTGGACTAGATGAGGTACTGCTGGGAGCAAAGAGTATTAGAAATGTACTAAGACCTAATGGAATTGATTATAGAGTAATGACAAGCTCAGGGTTTGTTCGCTTGCATGTGTTTTGTCTTCCCTAGAAATGTAATTCGGTTTATATCATGTTGTGTTCATGCTGTATTTACAGGCAAAGAAAGGAAACTATGCTTTCCTGTGGGATGTGACAGTGGTAGAATATGCTGCACTGACAGATGATGAATGCTCTGTGACAGTCATTGGAAACAGCATCAGCAGTAAAGGATATGGGATAGCACTCCAACATGGAAGCCCCTACAGAGATCTTTTCTCCCAGAGGTAAAACAAAGCTCATTTTATAGGACTCCTCTCTAAAATTAGCAGCCATTTAAGATTCATGTTAATTTTGGCAATTATTGAATAAATGACCATAAATAAGTGACAGCAGACATGTTATAAATTCAGACTTCAACAAAGCTGCTATTTCTGCTCCACATGCATCTGCTTGGAGAGGAGAGGACACGGGGTGGTGTTGGCCTCACATCTCCAGGCAGCACTGCCTCTGGCAGAAAAAAAGCTGTCCTCACAGCTTTGTATGAGAAAAGATTGAGGAGAGACCTTTGATTCATGCTACATTTTGATGGCTGTGAAGCAATGTGTTGCTCCCTACAAGTAAGCAAGTAATAGTGCCCTGGTTTATCCTTTAGAGTGGGGAGAGAGTTTGAAGATTCACAATGGTGCAGGAAAACAGGAATTTTTGAGTATCACGTGGAATTGCAAGACTATGAGACTATAAAACTGTGCCATTTATTGATCTTTGAGCTACCAGCCAGGAGTATCTTTTCCATGTGAAAGTGTACACTGAAATGGAGACATGCAGTTGTGCAGGCATCTGTGGTCTTAGAAGAAGGTGAGAGGGTGCTCTGTCCCAGGCAGGGAGCTGAAGCAAGATATCCTTGTTTTCCTCCTTGTTTATAAAGAGGAGTAAAACTCCAGCTGCATAACCAGAGACAAAGCTACCTCAAGAGAAAAGATTGTTAGTAAACAGCTAAAAGAGTTATCAAACTAAATCCAAAATGAATCATTCATGGAGAGAAGGGACACTTCACAAGAGACAAAACAATGATTAATTAGCAACTGTTAACACCAATTCAGGCATTAAATAACAGCATTGAAGTAAAATCTTTTGCATAAACTACATTTGCTGAAGTAAATGAGTTGGTTGCTGCTTAAGATTTGTATTAAGTGACACACAAATAGTACCATGCTTAGTCTCACATGATTTTGGAATTATTGTAGCAGAGCAGCAGGAGAGTGGATTGAGTGTGTCACTAGTGAGATCAGGTCTTGCAGCTGAATGTAGCCAGATCAGACATGACTAACTGGGATATGGTGACTTCTCTCAGAAATGCTTTTTTCATTACAGTGGAATTTTTGACAGTCTCTTCTTTTTCGAAAGTTACCTGGTGGAGTTCACCTGCTGCTGTGAGGAGAAAGAGCTCTTGATATAACAGAGTTTTAAATGAATACTACTACACAGTGGTGGTTGTGGGATGCAGTTTTGAATTCTGGGACAGTAGATTTAAAATATATTTGTCATACAGAAAAGACAAAAAAACAGAAAGTGTCAATGAAAATAATATTTATCTTTTGACATTTCTGCAGGATCCTAGAGTTGCAAGAAAGTGGAGATTTGGATGTTCTTAAACAGAAATGGTGGCCACGGATGGGACGTTGTGACCTGAATAGTCATGCCAATGCACAGACAGATGGGAAGGCACTCAAGCTTCACAGTTTTGCAGGAGTTTTCTGCATTTTAGCAATAGGCCTTCTTCTTGCATGCTTGGTGGCAGCATTGGAATTGTGGTGGAACAGCAACCGTTGTCATCAAGAAACACCGAAAGAGGTCCATAACTTTTATTCTTATCACAATTAAAAGTAGAAAACATGAAAGAGAGTGAAAGTTGTGGGATTTTAGGTGCTCTCATACAATAAATTCAATTTATTTTGATTCACTGTACTAAGCTTTGCATATAACTTTTTGGGTGGTTGTTTCTAAACAAATAAAGAAAGCAAAACATGTCTTTTGTGCACGTAGAAGGTGCCAAACTGACAGCCCTGGAGACTAAAGTCCTCTATTTATTTATAGAGCAGATACAGCACGGGCAGTAGCAGTGCTAACTTCCCCACATTGTACCACCAATGTGCCTCAACCCTGACCTGGAGAGACCACCTTTAGGGGTAAGAGAGTAGTTCAGAAACATACCCTCGGCCTCTCTGCTGTGAGTGATGGGGAGGCCAGTCATGGACATCCAGTTGTGCCATCTGTGGTAATATTTTCTCTGATCTGAGACCCTATCTATCAGCTGTGCGAACCATATCCATCCTGTGCCGGCTGTGCAGCTGCCAGCCAGGTGGTAGCTGTTTTCCTTCACGGCTGACCTAGGAAGAGATAGATGAGCTATTAAAAATAAGCTAGCTAGTTATTAACTGAATAAGCCATATTGCCATGAAACTGTTTAAATTTCTTCCTTTCTTTTGAAATCAGTTTTACTTCTAAAAGCAGCAGCCTCTCAGTAAATGAACTTTTATATGACATATTCCACCTAGGAAAATACACCTGAATTTCTTGGGTTTGAAGTTTTCATGCACAGCAATGACTAATATTTAGCAATGCTATGATAGAATCAGTCCACGCTTAAATCTGTCTCGCATGAAACCTGTATTTGTTTACATAGATTAAATGTTTAACAAACTAACCTCTTGTGATTTTGGAGGCGCTGAAGCATTTGTAGGTGCTTTCATCTTGGAACAGATGTTTGTTACAAGCAAATAGTAGCAGTGAGCTGCATTACAGCTGGAAAATAGTACATAACCCATCAATGCCAATCTATGTTTCTCAAGTTGCCAAGACTACTGCACTAATTGACATACCTATTACCTGTAAGCAATTGTGGCAAATGGGATCTGAAGATATATGCAGCAGTCTGTAATGTTGTAAAATATTTATCAGTAAGTTTCCATTCTTCTGAGCTCCTGCTTCTCCCATTTGAATTCATCCATCAAGTGCTCAGTGATAAACATCTGTACCATGCTTGTGGGACAAAGCTGCAAAGTCACTTGCCTGTGGCTCTGCAATGCACAATAATGAAAGGGAAATTTTGGTAAAAGGAACCATATCTCTGCTTTGCACACTGCAGCACTCTAAAAGCAGGCACAGGGAGAGCACAAGTAGGTACTCTTGTTTATAAAGAAGCTTTCATATGAACAGAAGTGCATATTTAATTGCTAGCATTTTTCCCTGCTGTCTTGTAGAATTCACTCCTGCTGTAACCCCAAAGGCCCCACGCCATGTTAGCATTGCTAAGATGCAAACCCTTGCAGTAGATGGTTCACTGCCCACTGTGGAAGCCAGGCAGAGCAAGGGACAGGGATGTTGTCTTAAGGGTCCTCATGCTGCATGTGCACAAGTATTTGTTTTGCCAGTTTTGCAGTGCATTCCCCTCTCTATGCTCAGGGACTTGTCTTTGTGCAACTTTGTAGAGTGAGATGAGAATATGCCCCAAAGGCAGTTTCATATAGGTAAGGCAAAATAATTCACTCCTTTACTGCAAGGTGCTTTAAATACTCAGTTTCCATCTCTTAAGAGTCTTACTGAGTTTAGATATTGTCTTTTTGCACATACCTTTAATTTATTTTTTTATAACTGTAAGGATTATTACATATCCCTGCCTACCCCATCCCATCTTTTCTCCCCTTCCTGTACCTCTTTCTATTCCTCCCCTTTCCCTCCAGTGCATTCTTGATCTGGGTTGCTCTGTTCTTCCTCTTTCGCAGTTTCTGTGACAAACAACAGGGTACTTTTAAATATCCATTTTTTAAAGTATACTAAAGCTACTCATCCGGTGAAGCAGTACTTGGGAAGATGACCTGGCAGAGAGCTGGATCTGCCCCTAGAGCGCAGACAAGCCTGGGTTAAGTGGGGCAAATTAAATTTAGTGCACGTGAGCACGCTCAGGAAAGGTCAATGATGTGGGTACTACTGAAAGAGGGAACAGAGTCAATGGGCATCCCGGCACAAGTAGGTGTTGAGGTTGAATGAGAAAGTATGTGTTCCAGAGGAGAGGCACAGGGATGCGAGCTCACAGGCCAAGCCATCAGGAAGGTTATGTGAGGCTAGCAGGACGGAACATAATGAGGGGTCCCTGAAAAGGACAGTTGGATGCAATGCAAAGCTAGAAGCACTTTTGGATCAGGTCAGCCACAGGGAAGGGTAGCTGCTGCCCAGCGTCATCGATGGGCAGAGTTTTCAGAGGTCTGCTTAAACGGGACACAGACTTGTTATTACCAATCTAAACTCTGTTTCCATCCGCACCCGCTGCGGATTGAGTCCCGCAACATCATTAACCGCAGCTCGAGTTCAAACCGCACACCCGAGAGGGCCCCAGCTGCAGCAGGCGGCCGTGCCCCCGCCCGGCGGCTCCATCGCCCTGCTCCGGCCGAGCGGCAGCCGGACGCACCAGCCGCACGCCGCGGGCAGCTTTCTGATTGGTCCGAGCGGGCAGGACCCCTGTAAAGCGGCAGCGAGTACGTGACTAGAGTGCCAGCGGTTAATGGCCGCCCGACCCACGAGGTGGCGCCGCGGAGATGGGAGCACGGGCACTGGCCGCCGTGAGCCGAGCGTCCTCTTGGGTAAATCAGCAAGTGGATGTAGCGGGTGTTTGTCGGTAGATTAGTGGGCAGAGGCATTTTATTTATGTGGCATTAGAGGAGGGATTGTAGCGGGATTGCTGATGGCTGTTGTGATTAAGATAGGAAATAAAGTTTCAAAAGAGATGGTGTAAATTGGTTGAAGATTTTAAATGTATGTGGGAGAACCAGGTTTCAAAACTTCAGACGGAACAGGATCCAGGGAGGATCCAGAGTCTCTGAGGACTCCCCTGATTGAATCAGGAGCTGTGGCTGAGCATTGTTTAGGGGGCTGAAAGCAAAGTCAGAATTTGATCTCCAAACTTTGATCTCCAAGAGGAGTGCTTTTGGGTCTCTTGTTTCTGCCTCTTGATATTATCCAGCTTTTCTACAGCGTTAGCTGTAGTAAGAGAGCTACCGCATGCATACCATATACAGAACACTAAAATCTGCCTGTTAGCTGCATCTGAGACTGCAGACAAGTCAGTTCAGTAAGAGCTGCAAACTTAAGTCATACTGTTGATTTTCTTCTGCTTTTGGGAAGTCTTCGGCAAAACATGAGTGTTATAATACCACCTAAAAATTGTGGGAATTGGATTGTCTCCCAGTCTTCGTTTTCTTCTAGGAAGTGCAGATCTTGTGGAGGGTCACAGAAGAGACCTCTATTGCAGCCTAAGATTAGACTTTGGTGTCATCTCATGATACAGAGGACAAGAAGCTAATGTTTGGCTTCTGTGATCCTTACCCTGTTAGGAGCTTTTTAAATCTTTTGTAGAAAATTACAGTGGATTTGGGATTGAACGAGGAGTTGTCGTAACTTGCTGAGCCCAAGTTTAACGTTCTCTCTTCGGCTTGACCCACTTGGGTAGGCTGTATCATGCCAATAATTGACAGTACATTGAGGTGTTCAAGCACTCAGATGATGGTGTAAATTGCAACATTTACTTACAATAAGCATGAAAAATGTAGTGTTAACTATATAACAGGAATAAGAAGACTGTTCTTTGTAACCTGATGAACATAATTTGAACTTTGACATTAGAGACTTGATAGGAAAAGTTATGTCTGATGGAGACTACTTCCAAATGGAATATTTTTTAAATAGTTCACATATGGAGAAAATCTACCCTGCTCAGTTAAATAAATAGTACTGTTTCTACCTCCAGGACTTCCTTTACTTTCCTCAAAACACAGTTGCCATTGATTCACAATTCTGTCATGCAAGAAATGGTGAAATTTCTTGCTAGGAGACTGAAGGCTGGGTTGGTTTCCTTTTTCAAGATGTTTCTGAAGAGATGTTTATTCTGTTTGAGGCAGAATTGTAAAAATGTTCCTAATGAGTTACGTTGTAAATATCTTACTGTTATCCCTTTTAATTCTTCATTTAATCTTTGTCAGATCAGATTAACAAAAAAAAAAACATGAGCTACAGTGCCAGGAAAAAATGTATATCTGCAATGCTGTACTGCATTCTTCTATTAGGGCTCAAGTTTGTAATCTCCTAAATTTAGAAAGAGATCTAGTAATGTTTAAATGTGCTTATTATTTTATAATTCAGGAAAACTTAAATTTGGTCATCTTTCCAAATCAGATTTTCTAGAATCTGTAATCATCCTCTCCTAATTGTCATTAGTACCCATCCATCTTATACTCTATGCAGTGAAATTTAGCCAGCTCATGCATCTATTCCTGTGTGTTAAAATCTGGAATTTACACAGCTGCTACTCAGCCTGCAATAGTGATACCTAATCTTTAGACTTTGATAAGCCTCAGAGATTTGGGGAGTTGTAAAATAAAAAATGAATGTATTTATTCTGGAATTTCTGTTCAGTCACTCTATGTCCCTTTTAAATAACTGAGGAATCAGATAAAGTTATTAAAACCTTGCTGATGGAAATGTTGAGCTTTAAATAATTATCTCTAGATTTATATATTTTTTGATATGAGTCTTGTAAATTTATTTCATGACATTAATTAACTATAATTTGGATAATTTAGCTACTAAGGGCTTTGCCACATCATCAGGGTTTTGGTAGCTTTTATTCCATTTGACAGACTGAATGACAGTTTTAGAATCTTCATTGGTGGGAAATGTTATGATCCAAGGCAGCCTTGATTGCAGCGATCATGAGATGGTAAAATTCGAGATGCTCAGGACAGTGAGAAGGGCGTGCACCAAGCTCACTGCCCTGGACTTCAGGAGAGCAGACTTTGGCCTCTTACAGGAACCTGCTTAGTAAGATTCCATGGGATATAGCCCTAGAGGGCAGGGGGGCCCAAGACTGTTGGTTGATATTCAAGGATCACCTGC
>JASSUY010029048.1:0-28088 GCA_032466535.1 Forpus xanthops
TGAGAAATCAAGGTGTTCTTTGTTCTGTGTAAAAGCTTTGCAAGTGACCTTGTACAGTTATTTGTTCCTTTGTGGCTGGTCTATCTTATACAAATCAATGTGGATAATTTTCATCTACTTGGCAAATGTATTTGAGGTGGAAGAAACATTGGAAATTACAGATGGATATTGCACTTGGTGGAAACACTTAAGTACACAGAAGCAAACTTTGGGGTCTTGCAAACTAACATGCCATCGCTTGTGAGTCTCTGTCCATTTGCAGTGGGATTGCCAAAGAGGAGTGAAATAAATTACAAAATACCTCTGTGCAGGGGGGAAAATACATACTCTCATTGGCACAGGAGATGAGGAACAGGATACAAGTCTCTTGAGGGTTCAAAACTGGTGTTCCAGCAGTAAGCCGTCCTCTTCTTCAGAGGGATCATTGCACAGAACATCTGCACACCTCAAAATACAAAATGCTCCCAAATTTATCTGAAAAGCCTTTGTCATTGTTAACATTTTATCTGTGACAAACAGGGAACTGTTGCCAACAATCAGCTGAGCAGCTTCCCCACTGAATGAAGAAGCTGGGTAGGATGGCAAGCTCTGAGTTGGTGGCTCGCATGCTGTAAAAGCTCTGGTGGGTGCAGGGTTGATATACAATGCATGGGAAATAGCAATGCAGTGGACTCCTGTGTGCAAACCCAGAGCTGTTATGCAAGACTTACTTTTCCAGAAGAATTGTAAACTTCAGTGAACTGTGTATCTTCTCTGTCTGTTGTTGTTTATGTGCCTATTGATTTATCTCTTCATCCATCCACCCAAAAGTAACTCACAGTTATAGAGTCTTCTCAAACGCTGTACAAGTGTTTCTATGTCCCTATTTCCATGCTCCCAGGAGTTATTATTCTGTCAGTTCACAAAACTCTGTCCATCTATGTAAAGAATTTAGTTGTGCAAACCAGATAATTATTTGCCAGTGGCATTCTGCCTACTGGTTATGAAGATGGCCAAAAATCACCAAAAAGTTATTTCTGGGGTTCAGTTTGCAACACAAATTGTGGATTTTTATTTCACTGGAACAAAAGTCACTACATTTTCAAAATGTGTCTTCATTTGGATATATTGCTGATTACCCATGTAAATAAAGGGGACAGCTACTGCAGCAAGCAGTATGGGGTTATAAACAACAGGAAGGAAATGGGTTGACTTTTACAGAAGTAATGGGAGTAGGCATAGTTCAAGGCCCTTTCTTGCTTCTAGTCTGCCCTACAGCAGAATCTATAGGCATGAAAGAAGCAGAGGGACTCCTCAAAGACACCCAAATCCCACTTTTAATCCCGTAGAAGTTCCTTACCAGTGCAGAAACATTTGAGCACCGCCAGAAGTCCTGCCTGTGCAAGAGAGCCTTTGAGCCCTGACATTGAAGGTTCTTGGCCCAGATCCTTAGACATATATAACTCCCACTAAAATGGGACTAAATAGGAGTTAGGGATGTGATGAAGTGCAACTCTGGCATTAGTTCCTCATCTTTACTGTCTAACTCAAAAAGGTATGGGGACAGAAAACTGGGGCACTAACAATCACAATCATTAGAGGCCAAACCTAATGTAGGCACTCAAAGAGAGATTGCAATAAAATTAGCTTGATCTTTGAAGGCATTATAAGCTCATACATTTGCATAAAAGAGCATCTTAAAGGGGTTTAATCATTTTAATGATGTCCCTAAACTGGATGTAGGTAAATGTAAGTGGCAAAGTTGTATTTCTGCATAAGCTTAGGACCTTTCAAAGTACTAGATTTTTTGAATTTCTGTTTATCTTGAGAACATTAACTCAGTTGGCATCCTGGCAGATTGGGCCGAGTAGGGTAAAACCTAATGACTGTGGAGGTAGATCAAAGCAGTTCGTGACCTCTGCTTAAAGAAAGGAGCCCATGAAAAGAAGCAGTCTCTTTTTTGGTGGTGGCTGCAGATGTATTCGAACCTTAGCCAGGCTTAATCTGCATGTCTGAAAGATTTCCCTCAAAGCAAGTTTGCATTATGCAGAATTGACTAAGTATGAGCTGACTCCTCCTCCTTTTGTACCTGGTGTGATTCCCATTTGTATTTATCCTGGACAGAAATACAAGACTATCCAAACAGCAGCATAGCTTTTCTTCACTGCTTTGTCAAATGGGTGAAAATGGCTGTATGAAACAAAAAGTCAAAAGAGTTAGGTCTTATATCACAGTGTTAAGGCTCTGAAGGATAAATAAAAATGGTGTTTTCTGAAACCATGACTCTAATCTCAAATGACCAAGATGAATTTCTCTGTTCCTTTCCTTCCTCCTTGACAGCCTTTTGGGCTCAACTGCCTGAAATGTTTCTTATCTCTGTTCCTAAAATGGACCGTATCTCCTTCCTGTCTCCTCTTTCCCACAAGCACTCACACAGCCATCCTCCTGCATGGCAGGAAGCCCCAGAGGGGTCTGGCCTCATGATGATTGGCAAAAGAATCAGGTGGTTTAATTTCCAGTCTGAATTCACTGCTGACCCTGCTTTGATAATCTCTTGGGGTTCCTTCCAGCCTGAATCATTCTCTGAGATGACCGTTCATATGCTATGAGGAGAAGCTCTGAGACACTGACTGGCATGGTTGTGGGGAAGCAGTTCCTTCACAAACTATCTGTAATTGCTCTCCAGCAATAACCCAAACTGTGCATGCAGATCATAGCACACTGAAAGTGCAGGCAGAGGCACAGCTGCCCAAAACCTGTCTTTTGCAAAGGCCATAGTGTCAACCCCAAGAGAAGTGTTGCATGGAACCTTGTTCTTGTCAGTTCTTTAAACACTGAGGGAGCTGCCTTCTTTGGAGTCCTGGGAGAGTGGCAAGGTGGAAAGACATACAGGCCTCCTCTGAAGTCAGCTGCATGTGGATTTTATTACCATACAAAAATCAGGGAGCTGTGCTGGGTGCTGTAGCATGCATGCTAGAAAAGTGGCTGAAGGAAACAGTCCACTTGTAAACACAACGGCCCTGTATCCAAACCAGTCAGGAATACATGCACAGAAACCACTTGTGCTGTGGAAAGGAAACAAACAAAACCAAATATCCTCAGGGCTTGTTTTCATGCAATTTAGAAACAGACTTCCTGTGCGATAAAGAAAACTCCCATGGAGTTTACAGTTCAATCCTGAGCTCCTCATACCTCCTAGCAACCTCAGCGGCAATTTGCAGAAAGGACCAGCTACTCTGTCCTGGCCCAGGTGCCTACAACTGCTCTATGTTAATCAATGCAACCAGCACTGAGATGTTCTTCAATCACCTGTCTTGCTGCTGCCATAAATATTATCAGAAGTGGAAAGGCACCAAATGAGCTAAGTAGTTCCCTTCATTTGAAGATGACCTGTAATTCCCACTCCAGTGAGAAAAGTTGTTCTGTAGAAGGCTGAGAAACAAGGTTATATCAAATCATTTTGCTAAAATCCTTTTACACTCCTGTTAAGATTCAGAACTGAGAAGCCGATTTAAAGTCATCCCATTTCACCCACTGCTAATTTTATTTATGCTGCAATACTTTCAAATAATGTTTAACTGGCATGCAAGCAATAGATATGCAGATGGTAGGTGGGTAGGAGGATAATTTATGACCCAGAGCAAACTATAAGACAGCTTTACCAGTTGTAAATGATGTCCTGTGTGTTTCAGACCTTTGACACTTTAAACTCTAGTTAACATATACAATGATTTAGCCCACAAACCAATTCCACCCTGAAACAATACACTTTCTTGATTAAAGGGTTTCTTAAGGAAATATTTAATGTATCATATAACAGAAAAACTCTTTTACTTAACAAATATTTCCATATTTCCAAAACTGTGCCAAACCAAGGTTACATTGGCAATCCCATATCTGCTTCATAGGAACCATATTTCTACTTTTTAAAGTAATTTTTTAAAAAGTAATAATAAAATACTGGAAATGCGAAGAGTGCATAGAATAAAAATATTCAAGCCTTCCTTGGAAAAACAAAAAGACCGTATAAGTAGCTGGACATAATTTTGTGTATGTGGATGCATGCCATTAGTTCATAGAAACCAGGATCTGGAAGGGATCTCAAGGCACTTTTGGGGCTGGGTGTTCCCAGACTGTGGAGCATTTGTCACTGATGATATATAAAGCCATTTTTAGGATGCTCATGAGGGCAGCTCACCTATTTCTTGGGATAAACTTACCCATGTCTGCAACTGTTACAAAACCACTAACTAGGGCTGAAAAGATGAGCAACATTAAAGATACCAGGAGTGTGGGAGAGTGGTGGAAAACTAGAGAGCTTGGCACTAGGAACTTAATTTGAATTGGGTGGGTACATGTGACAAGAAGAGGATAAAAGTCCAGAGGCAACTCTCTTGCTCATAATACTGTTGTGTCTTCAGCAAACTCACTCAAATATCTCTTAAGAGACTGGTCCCTAATCAGCTCTTAGAAAACTCAGTGACGGTGATTGCTGCATTACTTCAGTCTTTTCCTTTCCAATACATTTCCTGCTGATGTCCTGTTTCTTAGACCTTGATGTAGAAAAGTGTGATGCAGGGGATTCACAAGGTTTCTCTGCAAGAGTCTACCTGGACAGCAGTAGTTTTTCTGGCTCTGCTCATGCATCTGTGAGCAACTGAGTGCAGCTGGTTTGGTCTCCATGCAATGAGAGAAATGGAGGTCTCCTGTCCAGCCCATGGCATGGCTCTCCCCTGCTCTCCCTATTCTTTGTCCCAGGTTCCTGTAGGCTCTGATTCAGTGACATCAGTGGAGTCAATGCCTACTAATCTCAGAGCTGGGAAACCAATTCAGGTCAGTGTGTCCCCCGAGGTTCCTCAATTTACACCTGGGTATAATGATGTTTAAATGTTCTTACGTGAAACAGCAGCTCTGTGCAGTGGCTCTGCTTGCAGAGGAGGTACTATGCAGAGTGACAACCTCAAAAAAGCCTTTGTCACAGGTGTGCAATGACAGCAGCAGCCCCAGGCCTTAGTGGGTTCTTCAAGTAACTCATGGCACGATACCTTTTCTCTCCAAAAGCTGTGAGATATGACAGGGCTAACCACCATAAAGATAGGCACAGCAAGAGGTCAGCTTTGTTGCTCAAACTATAGATACTGATGTTTTCTAACCACTGTCTCTTTCTTATTTTATTCTTCCTGCATTCACAAACTCCTGATGTCCTTTTCTGTTATTATAGTCACCTTCGATGTCTACATTTTGTTTAAGCACCTAATAGTGCCTGATTGGTGCTGAGCGCTCCGTGTACCTGAGGGAGGTTGGCAGTAGCTCTCTCCATGAGTCAGCCGTGCTGGAAATGATGGCCAGGCTCTTACCTTGTCCTCCCTGTGACACAGCAATCTGGGAGGCATAAAAGCCAGCATCGCTCATAAGCCCGTGTTTGCAGCGTCCATCCTCAAGTGGTTGGCAGAGATGAGATTGCTCAGCACAGCAGCTGCCTGTCTTTTCCAGCCAAGTGGAAATAGGTCCAATGGCTTTCAAGCAGGCGGGCTTTACCTTGGCTATGTCCCTTTAAATCTAAGCATTTGCAATTCAGTAAAAGCAAAGTAAAAGTGCAATGAAAGCCAGGAGTTCCTTTCAATATGGAAATGTTTCCCCAAGTGGCTCAAATTAAATTTCATAAGAAGAAATCCATAGTTCCATGAAATTTAGAGATGCATTATAAAAAAGTATATTGCAGGTTACTTGATTTACTGTTGACTCTTTGGGCAGTACTCAGCAGAGTAAAAGAGGAATGTGATTTGGAAATACACTGGAGGGGATTCAGCAGTATGCTGGCAGCATCAAGTTTCATCCAATTTGAGGGGATTTTCACTCTCCTTGGATACTGTAACTAGCTGGGCTTACTATTGAATTACATTTTTGCTGGACGTCCTGTAAATCTGAGGACTAGTGAAAATAAATGCATGTATAAGTGACTTTTGCCTCATTTGTGCTTCCATTAAGCTTTCAGTTATTCTGACACAATTTGTTTCTCTTTTAATGTGTCTATCTTTGTTGGTTGTGTTTGGAGACCAAAGCTTCTATACTGTGGGAGGACACATAAAGGGTGCATAAGAGGGAAATCAGAGAAGCAACATTAGCTGAATTTCACATGAAGCCTTTTTTCTGTAACATGTTACTGGATCTGTGCATGTGTGTGGGTGAAGCTGGACTTAGGTGCTAGGCTATGCAAGGCTATGGGAGTTTTGAGTGTATCCAGCTCCTTAGTCAACACCTTGCTTTTGAAACCAGCACGTCCCTACCTAGAAGCTGCAACAGGTTCACAAGTCCTGTGCGCTAGGCGTAGCATCGGATGCAAGGATCAGCAGGTAGGCATTGCATATAGTGTAAATTGGCGCTAGAGATTGACAGTGGGTGCCTGAGAGACTCTTCCTGTCTACTGTGGTGGATGTGTTCAGGACAGGAGGTTGAAGAAACAAGAACATTCCTCATTCATGGAGGGTCCTCTGTGTGAAGGGTGAGGACTATGGACAAAAGACCCTTAAAACTGGTACTGCCCAAAATTATGTCCACAAAAATGGTGCAGATAGTTGAGTATTGCCTCCTTCCCTAATCCAGAGTGTATGGACTAGTGCTCCTTGTGAGCTCACCACCACATTAATAAGTATGTAAATATCTGCTAACCTGGAGCAGATGTGTATTTGCTAGCTTGGGTAGAAGGAGCAAGGGACCATCTTCACTTTTCTGTCCAGACACATCCTTTGTTCACCCTTTATCTAGCCAGAGACTTCTCCAATCTTTGCAAACCAAGGTCATGAAAGGCCCCTTTCTCCACTCTGAAGGTTTTGTAGTGATTATGTTTTTGTGTAACCACTTGGACCACCTCTCCTGCACATCCACAGCTAGTTCCATGGGAAGCAGACAAACTGGTGGGAATGACATTGTCAGTGTAGAAGATGTGGTTACAGTCTCCCGAGGATCTTCCAGGATCTAAGGATCTTTCTATCATAGAAAACATAGAAATCATAGAATGATTTGGGTTGGAAAGGACCTAAAGCTCACCTAGCTCCAGCCTCCTGACATGGGCAGAGACACCTGCCTCTAGACCAGGTTGCTCAAGGCCCTGTCCAACTTGGCCTTGAACACTGCCTCAGATTGGAAACTACTCATTCTTTGGAGACAATTCAGCCACAGGAGTGTCGAGCTTCTATTTTGCCTCTACAGATTTCCTCAATGAAAGTCAGATTTATGTGAGCTCCTTTCTGGGAGAGCAAATATGAACCTGTCTGTACTCCATTTTCATTTAAAAAATGTCCTGCAATGTCATCTGCAAACAGAGAATGGGAAATAAACTGCACTTTAGAGGTTCAAAACATACTATCAGCAGAGTGGACTGAAGTGTGTGAAGCATGTGAAGGCAAAAGACCATCTAGGCTGCAAAAGATGGTGAGACCATGAAACCAGTGTCTGCCTTTGTTAGAAAGAAAAGATGACTCTCTGAAGGATCCTTACCCTAGTAATCATACATGGCTGTGCTTGCTTAATATAGCGTGCAAAAAACGTATAAAAGCAAACCATGAAGCCTGCTTCAGAGATATCAGTGAGCAGACACTTGAAAAGGCTGGGTGCTTGTTAATGTTTAACAAGCGAGTCCTCATCTGACTCAGTGGTGTTGAGTTTTATCTATCTAATCCTTATATTTACCAAGGGAAAAAGAACTCTATTAGACTACAATAAATAAGTAAAGAGGAGGACCTGGAAGATCTTGCTGAATTTATTCTGTTTAATAGTAAAAGAGCTTGTTGTACAAAAGCTTCCTTTTAAGAGATGAAGCAATGTTTTCAAGTGACTTAAGCAAGTCTTCATAACTCAAATATGATGCTGAAAGAGGTAAGATTTGTCTATCCTGGGGTTTGCAATTAGATTTGAAAACTCTCTTCAAATCATCATTTCTGATAGACTCCTTGTGGTAGAACCTGGGAACAAGTGAAGAGGCACCCTTTTGAGATAGTTGGTTTAATTTTAAACAGAAACTCATAGTTCAAATCTAAGGCCAAACTATGCTTTAATGGAATATTGTTGTGGGAAATTTGAAGCTTTTCTAGCTACCTTTTAAAAATCAGACTTCTGTCCTATTCCATGGAAGATATAGGCCTACCCCTTCTATTGAAAATACCTTTGTAGAATTCTACTAGCTTGTTCTCCCAGTGTGGGCAGCAGGACAAAGACACTCTCCATGTGGGATGACACCAGAACCTTGCCTGACCAAAGAGCTTCTTCCAAACTGGTTTAGACAATGAGCCTCAACCAAGTCTACTGGAATAGGATCCAAAGTGTTGTATTCAGGGCTCCAATTTTGGGTTATTTGAAGTCTCACTCTCATTGCCCAGCTCAGGAAGAATAAATGTCACAGCTGTTCATAGCCATATTTCATAAAATGCATGTCAAAACCGGGACCACAAGTGCTCTTCCTTGGAAGCAGTCTGTGCTGTGGGGCATGATCCCCTGAGAAGCAGGATGGAAAAACACCACCCCTGTCAGAGGGAGAGCTCTCCATTCCTAATATTTGCTTTAATGAAGATTTATAAAAACCATTTCACTTGATGACGTTGAGGGTGCTATTTTTAGGCCATGGCACTAGGGATTCTGTTAAGTTTGTTAAATACAGAACAGTCATTTCCTTTAGAAGTCTGTGCATGGTTTTGCAATATGACTGCCCATCCATACCACAGCTAATGTTTTGGGTTTTTTTTTTTTTTTGGGGTTCTGACTTTCATCTTTTCTGGTTGCTATGGTGATAGCAATACAAACACCTCTAAAGGATGAGCTACTTCCCTTGGAAAGAAACATCCTACTGTATGCACCAGGACTGCAGAAATGTTTAATGTAATTTTGACCACATGGTAAGCTAGCTTGGTGGCTCATAAAGCAGAAAATACCACCTGGGGCCAAAGTAATGTTGGCTCCATCAGGGGAACATTATATTTTATTCTTTTCCATTTGGAAGACCATATTTTGTTTCTCACTCAGGCCAAATCATAGGTATAACTTATAAGAGTATTTTGCAACCTGAATCACTATTTATAGATTGAGTAAGCAAAATATTGCCAGAAGAAGTTTCTCTTCAGATTCAAATGTAAACCACCTTGATTATATGCTTTCAGAAGCATGTTCCAGCCCTTTATCTTCCCTCTGAAGAGGACTGATAGCTGTTAGCACACGCTATAAGTGCAATTCCACATCTGATGAAACTGGGTGAGACTGTGCAAATAAATTGATCAAAGTGTAGGCAGAAGATGAGTGCCAGAGTCCAGAGAGGGCCCCTCCATGGACCACTTGATGCCTGGTCTGAGTTCAGACTGCTTCAACATGATACTCTTTGACAGCAACCATATTATTCATTTCTGGTTTCCAAAGCTGTTCTAGCATGATCAATAAACATCTTCCTGTCAACAATGTTCCTGTCTGGGAATAGCATATCAGTACTGGATACTGGATGTTATGAAGCAACCTTCCTGCCCCAGGAGTCTTTGCAGGGGTAAAAAATCTCAAACTGTGCTTGGGGATAGGATTCTTGTGGGGATTCTACATTATCTTGCTGTGGGAAAGGATTGTTGAACTATAGTTATACCTGGGAATAAAAAAAAAGTGTTTTCTAAAGCTAGATATTCAGGTTGGAGTCAGGAGAAAAATCCTTGCAATACAAAGAGATAGCCTCATAGATTGTAATATGGAGCCAAGCCCAGGATGCTATAACATCTCTTTTTCAGTGTGCACAGAGTTAAAGCAATATACTTTCAAATGCCCCTAGCTGGAGTCTCACGTCTTCCCACTCTGGGTCCTTTGCCCTATATTCTGGCACTGTAACTAGAAACAAAGACTCTCAAGGAAAACAGAAAGAGCATTATTTAGTAGCATTTGGAAAATGTAAGAATAAACTTTGTTTCCTTAGGGAATCGCTTGAGTGACACAATGGAAAAAAGCCTGGGGGTATGTCTTCCTGCATCCTCTGCTTCTACCACCAGTGCAAAGGCCCCCTAGGTTTCTAAGGGAATTAAGTTTACATTTCATGTTGCATGAGCAGGGTGTATCTTGAAGAGATTTTTCTTAGCCATGAATATGTCCTCAGTCCACCTGGTGCTATTCAGTAATACGTAATTAAGTCCACCCTGAACCCAGTTTAGCAGCAATATTCTTCATTTATCTCTGCAGTTCTGAGTTTTGTAATTTTATTATAAATTCTAAAAAAACACTCAAAGATTTAAATATTTTATTCAGTACAATTTCCAAGATAAGGAAAAAACACAAAACAACATTCTTGGATATATGTACATACAAGCATAGACTTGTATATATCTTAGTAATATACTAATAAGTATATTGCTAATATATTTACTTTCAGTATCATTTTAAGGCAGAAGTATAGGGTAAAAAAAGATTGTGCTATTTAAAAGTTTACAACATTTTGAAAATAACTATAAAGGTAGCTCCAAGAATGTTTCAGTTTGGCATTAAAGTATTGGTATATTTGTGAACATGGCAGTCATAAAGTAGCTTTTTTTAAATCTCCTTGGCAAATTTTTTAATAGCAGCAGCTGTCCAAACATGCTGCAAGACCCCTTTATATAAATACACAATACCTACTGATTGTTTTTTTATTGGTACTTTATTTACCAGCAAATGCAGTTGCTCTTGCACTCTAGTCACATACTGCATTTTACAGACAGTTGGCTTTTCTGTTCTAAAGAGCTTTGGCGTTTCTCAGAAAGAGAATGGCAAGGCTGAAGTAGAAAAGAAAAATTGATGAGCTTGTGTTCAACACAGAAGTTTTGTAATGACCATGAGTTCACTGTTCTTTAAAGAGCCACAAGAGAACTAATGCAGTGCGCATAGCAGTTCAGGGCAGAGAAGTAACTTTGATTTTGCACGCATGCAAATATCTGAGAGCTGTGTTACAACAGTGTCCCTTGTGACTGTCCCCAGTTTAACTGCACCAAAGGGCACCTTTAACATCAATCTCTGCCCATTGGTCCTCATCAGCTTTCATGGCCCGACATAGAAAGCAGCACCCCATGGCCTAGGGCACCATGGTGAGATAGCCCTGCACAGGGACTCCTGCCATGGTCATCCTTGATACAAACTGTGTTTCCCCTTCTCTGGACAGCTCTCCTTTGACACCATTAATTTGAGGGATGTGAGAGGGGCCAAGCCATTAGCACCTTGTCTTTGATGGGCTCCTGATACTGGTAGATTGAGATTACTAACTCTGATGATGTCTAGACCTATTAGGAGATAGCGCATCTTTGTGAGCCTTCCGGGACAGATAAGATCCTTATTTAATCCATGCTTCAGAAAGGCTTTGTGATGTGACTGGACATGTGCAAGCTGTCACTGAGACTATGCTCTTCACAGTGCTGCTGAGACATTCTGAAACCAGGCAGACTATCACAATCTCAGTAGTACTGGAGTACCCATGCTGCCTAGAAAGGACTCCAGACTGTTCTGAGAAACTGGTTCTGGGAATCAGCTAGTTTGGACACATAAAGATGATCAAAATAATTCCCTCTGATATTCACATTTCTGTCTCTCACACAAATTCTGGCTTTGGCAGATCTTTTTTCAAGCCTTAAACTTTCATCTCAGCAAGATGTACGAACCTGATGGGAACATTTTGCACCTGCTGAGGTAAGCAATGACTAACATCAGCCATACTGCAAATAAGTACCATAAAAAGTCCCTACTGCTTCTCTGGTGCTGTTATTTCTATCCATCTACTGGATGGAAAGGGGCAGAGTGGGTAAGTCACTCTGTCCTTTCACAGATAAGTGCCCTTATGTTTCCATGGTGTGACCCTTTGGCAGCTAGAAATGCTCTGTCTCTCACAGCCTCCTGTCCAATGGTCTGTAGAGTCAATGAGGACCCCTTTTTAGGAGAGCTGGCTGGTGTACAGATCTCCTGTGCATGCAAAAGTAGGGCCCATGCTCAGGAATCTCCCAAAGGATCCATGGAGTTAAATGAGGTTTGAAAGAGATTCTGGTTCTTATACAAATGTAATAAGAAAATAACCAGCCTATTTCCCCACTTTCTGAGGGGCTCCACTGAATCAGCAAGACCACACACAACTATTTGATAACCACTAAGAACATAATTGCTTTAGGAACAGCAGAAACTTAAACAGAGAAGGGGGGAGGGAAGCAGAAATGCTTCCAGAAAAAACAGGAAGAGAATAAAGCATTGAACTCTGTAAAGAGAAGATGAAACAAGTGAGCCAGAATCATACAAACATCAGTCAGTCTATTGCGGAGAAACTGAGAATATATCTGGTCTAATTCCCACTATACGTGAGTGGTGGGCTTCACAGAAGGAACGAAAGCTCAGTAGGAAGCAGTATTAGGTTTAATTTTTCAGATGGAATTAAAATTAGAGCATTGAGTCGTCTCCCAAAATGTCATTTTGTCTCCATACCACCACATTGCCTTCACTGTTGTCCAAGTTTTTTCTTCTATGAAAGCAAGAGCTGTTTGAAGATCACCAGGTAGTCATTGATAGTCAAATGGTGGCACTTGAGCATAGACTAAAAGTAAGCCTTCACAAGTTTTTCTTATCCATGGATCTGAGATTCAATACTTTCAAGGAAATAAAAAGACTTGCAAGTTAGACATCAATGTATGTTCCTACTCAAGTAGCCCCATGTTCCCTCTCAGCCCTGTCTTGGCTCAGACGTCTTGGAGAACAGCATCGAGGAGGTAACCATAGTGACAAGTGCCTTAAAATGGTTCTAGTCACGATCACGTAAAACAAACAGCTGTGAAAGTCTGGCTTAATCCTGATGAAATCCTCCCAAGTCTGGCTAACTAAACATAGAAACAAAAAAAAAAAAAAAAAAAAGAAAAAACAAAAAAAAAGCCACCCACCCCCTCAGAATTTGTTCTGCCTCAAAGAGAGGAGAATTTGTGCTTTGCAGCTAGATCTAAATTCTGCTTCTCCAGGAGACAGGGCCTTTGTGTAACAAGTTCACTGTTATATCTTTAGACACCGACACTGAAAGGTGGGGCCCGAATATAAACCTCATTGTACTTTGTCAGCAAACAGGAAGCAAATGATACCTTTTGGAGGTCAAATTCGATTCGAGGTCTCTAGAAGGCTGAGATTTGTTCATTTGTTTTGCTTTTCCCAGACATTACAGTTTTCTCAGTACCTTCCTTCACAGGAAGTTCTTAATAGCTCTTCATGTAGCTATTATGGTAGTCAGTGTGGAGGGACTTAAAGGCTTCAAGTGACTTTCTGGAAGGGCATCAAGGTTTGGTTAAATAACCACTCTCCTAATTTAGCCCGAGTCTTCTGCTACTGCAAGCCCAAAGTCATCCTTTGTGGGTCAAAATGGCAATTTCT
Source organism: Forpus xanthops (assembly GCA_032466535.1). Classification (NCBI taxonomy): domain Eukaryota; kingdom Metazoa; phylum Chordata; class Aves; order Psittaciformes; family Psittacidae; genus Forpus; species Forpus xanthops. The sequence goes on from JASSUY010029048.1 coordinate 13,357, forward strand.
GCAGCTGTACTTTGCTTCTGAGAAAGGTGCTTGTGTGCCTGTCAGCACTTGCTGTGATGAATAAGACAGAGACGTATGATACAAATAGGAGGGATTATGCAAGGTTTGGATGAGGAATTTGTGACCAGGACCAGCTCCTCCCAACCACTGGTAGTACAGGCCTCTGGCTATCTAAGAACTTGCGCTTGTGAAGGTATAATGTGCTGTGTGCCTAGGATCTTGCCAGGATCCATCCTCTTTCCACCTCCTGGCTCCATTTACGTATTTCTCATGCTTCAGCATATAAGAGGACTTCCAACGATCTATGTGTGAAAAACAGACACCATAAAGAGGTGTTGATATGTTTGGAGCACTACCTGCTACTATAATAGGAATGATTAACAGCGATAGAACATTTTCCACACCCACATACATAATAGCATCTCTCCTGGGATGGCTGACAATCTAATTGTGGCAGAATGCAGGGAGGTCTGAAGCGCATTTCATTAGCCGCTATTGACGGGGCACTTTGTCTCGCCCTTCAGGAAAAATAAAACCAGCACAAAAACCACCTGACAGGAAAAAGGAAAAGCATGCGCAAGTACTTTTAAAACCAGCACAGACATAATTAAGGATAACAATGTAGCAGCAAGTCTGTGCATTTGATGGGCATTCTCCTGTTCCACCATGCACAGCAACATGTTTTCCCCAAGAGACATCTTTCGAGGTGCAAAAGTTCACCTGCAGCCTGGTAATTCACTTTGAGATGGGACTGTGATCACTTAATGGATTGTTCTGGTGCCGGCTGCTATGGTAACTGCTGCATCATGCTCTCCATCGGCTTGTTTTCGGGGGAGAGTGTAAACCGTGAGTGCAAATCTCAGATGAGTTTGTTACTGGAATTGAAATCCCAGGGTGGATTTGCAAGACTACACATGGTCTTGGCCCACTGTGCTCTCCTTTTATGGACATGTTTGCTCATTTGGCTTAATTTTAATCCCCGTCCTTCCGTATTGTGTTCCCAAAAACACTTCTGAGAATTGAGGTCTTTGGGGTTTGGGCTGGGTTGAAGGCACGTGTGGGAAGTGTAAAAAAAAAAAATCACAAGGAAAATCCTAAAAGATGAGATAAATGGAGTAGAGATTGGTTAAAACACTCAGACCATCTGGCCTGGTCATCAAGCTCAAGGGCTGCAGAAGCAAAGCCGTTTTCAAAAACAAGCAAAAAAAAATGACATGAGGAACTGGGAAAAAGTGCTACCAAGTTTTAACCAAATGTAATCAAAGCAGGGGAGAATGAGCAGTCTAGAGCAATGATTCAGAGACCTGGGGTAGAGATTCCTGACCCATCTCTTTGGTGCCAGGTTTGTCATGAGAGGTAATATTTCCCATTCCCTGGAAGATCTGCCTGCAGAGCGTGTCAAGGCTGGGTGTCAGGTCTGGGGCAGGATGGAGGACTGCAGTGAGTGGGAAGAGGGAAAGTGCAAAGGGGAAGAAAGAGAAAAATGCAAGAGGAAAAGTGACAAGAGGCTGATCACTGAAGGTGTATTTCAGCAATCTGCTAGAAGCTGGCATGTATGCTCCTGCAAAAGGATGGGTGAGACTGGGCCGAAGAGCCCTTGAGAGACACACAGGATATGGGTAATAGGAGAGGATGCAGGTTCATGTCTGGGCAGGAAGCTGACCTTATTGCTGGAAGGGACCTCAAGAAATGAAGGAGGCTATTCCTCTGCCCACAGCAGGACCTTCCATGTCAGGGTTATTTCTCCCAGATGCATGCCTGATTTGTTCTTTAAGATCAGCAGCAGATGCTCCAGGACTTTTCCAGACCATTCAGTTGTTCACCCATCTCTTCATCTCTTTATTGATATGTTTCTCAGAGCTAGTGTTGAACCTTCCCATTCTTTCACAGATGGATAAGAACAGATTGATCATATCTTCTTTTCAGAAGTGTTTGAAGATGATTCAGCCTATTTCTCTGTGTTCTTCTCTAGGATTTCTTAAAATATAATGCTGAATTGTGCCAGCTGATGCCTTACCAGTGAGCTTCAGTAGCATTATTTCATGCAAGCTATATACTTCTCAAGTGATTTCAGTATTATGCCATACTTTTTCGTAGCAACGTGATGTTCCTGACCCACGATAAGTTTGTGATCCACCATTACATTCATATGTTACTCTCCAACTATACCAACTACATCATATAGTTGATTATTCTTCCTGACTACAGTACCTTTTGTACCTAATGAATACTATCTGGACTTTTCAGACAATTTCTTCAATTTGTTGGTGTAATTTTGAATTTTAAAGAATAAAAAAAATAACTCTTTCTTTAATAACATGTCCCATCACTTTGATCTCAAAAGTTAATATATGACCTTTCTAGACTCTCATCTATTTCGTTAAAGGAAGTACCGAATAGACATTATTCAGGACAGCACCGTACAAAGCCCTGTTGAATCCTTCCCCTTTAACACAGGTCTAAGGATAACTTCTTCATGGAAATCTTCAGAAGAGGTAGGAGAATGAAGAAGAAAGTGGGAGTAAGTGGTTAAAGTAAAAAATCTTGAGTGAGGTAGTAAAGCTAAATACATAGGAAAATAGACTACAGTGGGATACTATTCCTTAAAGCCGTAAGGTAAGATACAGAAGTGAGTGAGAAGATTGAATCAAACAGGCTGAAAATCAAGGGAACCGTGGAATGGTGGGTTCTCAAAACATTTGATAAAATCAGTGAATCAGATAAATTTTTAGAAAATCAATACAATCAAAATGCAGACACATATGTGGTGACTGCTACATCAATCCAAAGGAAAGCACTGTTTAAGAATAGGCAGACAGGTGGTGGTGGTTTAGTTTCACAACCAGGTCAGAGAGATCTGGCAAAGGTAAGAGAGCTGGTTCCTTCAGGACTGGGTTCTGCTGTTCTCTGATGTCTGCATCTGCAAGCGGAGAAGGCAGCATGGTCTGAGTAAGTATCCAGTAGAACACAGACCAAGAAAGTGAATTATAGAATCACAGAATGGTTTGGGTTGGAAGGGATCCCAAAGACCATCCAGTTCCAACCCCCTTGCTGTGGGCAGAAACACCTCCCACTAGAGTAACTTGCTCAGAGCCCATCCAACCTGGTCTTGAACACTTCCAGGTATGGGGCAGCCACATCATTTCTAGATGACCAGTGACTGAAAGTCATCTGTTATAAGGCATCATCATAAAATGATGAGGACCTGATTTTCTTCTGGCTGCTGCACCTCTGCAATCTGCCATAAGTAAAAGCAAGAATTTCAAACCAGGATCAGTGAGCATAGCTCTGAGGAAGACGGGCAATGAAGAGACAAGATGTTATATCTCACATGCTGCCCTCCCCAGCTGCCCTTTTCCCAGCCAAGGCTGTCAGCTCCTGGGTCTTCTGTGGGTTTGAACAACAGGCCTTAGCTAAGCTGATGTCCTGACTGTCCTCATCACATGGTGTGAGGTATTTAGGCTTTCTGCCCTCTGGCCTGTAATAACTTCTGAGGTGTAAGAATGGCAGAGATAGAGGACTGGCAGGGATGGACCAACACGATGAGGTGGGGTGTGTCATCACATCTGTCACTGAGATGCTGTAATGACAGGTCACCAGACAGGCATTAAGGTCATGGGTGGGGAAATGACCACCTCAGTATTCCCTGTAACATGCGTCTGCTCCTGACTATTCCAAAATGTGTGATAACTCAGCAAGGACAGACCTCAGCCCCTTGGGATTGGCCCCACACCACAGTCACTGGTGGCGATTCACATGCTCAGCTCCTGTTGCTCACCGCACACATGGATCTTGTTCTGACGCACATTACCCAAAATAGAAAGTCCTTCTTAGCAACATGGTTATCTCTGGAGTCACGTTTGGGCCTCCCTCAGCCACGAGGCTGTAGGCTCACCCTCCTCGGAGACGCAGAGGTCCTCTTCCTCAGCCTATAGGTGCTGCCAGCATCCTGAGAAGTTTTCAGTCATACAGAGCAGACATGCTGTGACAACACCTTCTTCCTGCCTATTCTGCCAATTGGCAGCTCTTTCCAGATGCCACCAGCAATGGTTTTGCTGCCATGTCACCCCTGTTTGGGAGCTCTCCTCATGGGGCAAGACAGGAGATGTGCCTATGACCTGGTCTGCAGCTGCAGAGGAGTCAGTGGGTGCAAGAGGTGATGCGGAACATGAAAATGCTGGGCAGCCATCTTCGTGGCAGTGAAAGACTGCATGGACTGCGCTGCTTAATGTCCTTCCAGATGAACATACAGATGAACATTCCTTTGCTTTGGATTATGCTGGCAACTGCCCACCACCAAAAAAAAATCTTATACCTGTTGCTTCAGAGATTTTGAACTTTCTATCATCCACTGTCCTCCAAAATAAAGATCATATATAATTATGCAAACGAACAAGGCCTAAGTTTTTCAGTCCATTTTCTATGTTTTTATGCATGTGTTATACCTCAGTGTATGAAAGAGATAAATCAGCCTGAAGCGCCCGTTTTTCAAGATACCCGGGCATGGTTTTCTGCAAGAGAATTATGAGCCTGAAGCCATCTGTTATTTCCTGTGAAATATCTCCCCTGTCTGACAGGGCCGACTGCTGCACTTCTTGCTTCCTTTACAGATGCAGAGGGAGAAAAGGCAGCTCATGGCCACCCGCATTTTGAGCTCTGTTTACTGATCCCCACGGTTTCCTCGTGAGACTCTGCCAGAAAGGCAGTTTAGCTGACTACAGGCACTTCTCACTAATCCCCCCTCTCTGAACAAGATGCAGAATAGCAAATAGCAAAGCAGAGAAAGCAGAAAATTGCATCAAAGCAGCAATTTGGGAAACCTAAGCAAGACACTTTCTGCAGCATGCCCACACTGATAAACAGTTGTTTCTAGCAAACTGCTTTTTGCCAGTCCAGAGCACAGGCATTTGTTTGCCTGTAAGGCCACTTGTAACATCTCTGGAAGGGCACTTCCTTCCTTCCTTCCGTGTCCCTGCTGCCTTTTGATAGTCTCAACTGCATTCAGAACATCATTAATTAGCTGACTGAGGGCACTGACCCTTCTTCTCCATGCCTTATTTAAATTGTTTGTGTTTCAAAGGAGCTAATGAAAGGCAACAGTGGCAATGCTGTAAGCCAGAGTGAAGCTATGACATTGCTACTGCACTTCTTAATGCCCCCTTTGGGCTGCTCTTGTGCTTGAAAGCACTGCAAGAGGGATGGGAGGGCCTTTTTTATTCTCCATTGCCCTTAGCTAACACTACTGTGGGGGAAACCTTCATCTCTGTCAGTTGGGCAGCTGGTTTATGAACCTTTTGTATGACTTATGGGTGGGGTAATGTAGATGAAGTGTGTTGTGGCTGCTACATTGCACAGGCAGCCTGGAGAGCAGGCTGGGCTTCTGCCCTGTGGGAAGTGGAGGAGCTGACAGACCCCTTGGCAGGCACCCCGTCAATGATCATCTTCCACTGACCACCATGGAAAGGGGGACTCTCCCCTTTGTGGAGGTGTGGTAGCAAATCTGGAATTTAATGGGATTACAGGATAATATCTGAGGTTGGCAGAGACCTCTGTTGAGAGCAGGCTCAGCTACCGCAGGTTTCCCAGGGTTGTGTAAAGTCAGATTTGAGTATCTCCAAAGCTGGAGATGCCGCAACCTCTCTGGACAATCAGTGATCAACCATCTTCATGGTAAAAGAGCTTGTTATCCACGAGTTTCCTGTATTTTGGTTTGTGTTCATTGCCCCTTGTCCTGTCACTCAACACCACTGAGGACAGCCTGATCCTGACTTCCTTGCTCCACTGTCAGGTATTTATGCATATGGATAAGATCCTCCTTGAGCCTTCTCTCCTGTGGTCTGAGCAGTTCCAGCTGACTCAACCTTTCCTTGTATGAGAGATATTCCAGACTCTTCATCATCTTCATGGCCCTTCATGAAACGCTGCTAATGAGGCTGCTGGTGACTGGCAGACCAGAGTTCTCTGTATTCTGCATTCTGATCTGCTCTTCTTTTGCTATAACCACTTTGTCAGGGCTCTGGAGGAGCTCAGCTGGAAATTGCTCATATGCTGATGTCTGTATGAAAGATCACCCGGCCCATACTCATGACGCTTCCTTGACATCATGCCAGAGACGGATCACTCGACTTGCTTTTTGTTTTCTGCCAAACTCACAGACTCAGCAGCCACAGAAATAGAACCTCCAAGGCATGAAGTCAAGTTTTTGGTAAAGACACAGCAATCAACGTTAATTTCTTTATTCTTGTTTTGGCAAGTGATGTTACCCATTGCTCATATCCCCTACTACCTGTCTCCACTGGCAGTATAACGAGTAGGGAGCTGGCTCCCTAGAAATTCAATCCTTTTTTGAGCTTAGAGTGCTGTAATCACTGAATCACTTGAGTCAAGCAGTTCTTGTAGCTGGCCTGGAAACAAGTGGGTGATCTTTCCATGCTTTATTTCAATAGAGGTAACCATGCTTTTTTTCTCCTTTACCTTTCTTGCCTTTTTTTAGGTTGTAGTTTCTTCCAGAAACTGTGTTCTACTTGGTGTTAGCTTAATATAACAACATAAAAAAATCTGTAGTGATATACTATAGGGTATATATGTTATATTAGAAAGATAAACTGTTAAATACTTACATACAGGTACGTATACACTATGAAGATTAGCAACCAAAATAGAGGTTCTTTTTCCCTTAAGATATTCCTATTACAGTCACTCAGAGTGACTTATACCTGCCTTTTCTTTAATGAAATTACTAAAGGAGGCTTCTGTATTTGTTGCCTGTACAGAATAAGGTTAATGTATCAGGGGCAGCTTCAGGACCTTCCAAGCTGCCTGTAAGCCATATCTGCACAGGTTGCAACAGAATACATAAATGCAGGTGTGCAAGGAAAGGTGTGGGCTAAAGTTGCACATTGCTGGAAGCCCAAAGTGGAGTCAGACTGATTTTCCAAGAGGACTCAATTTCATGTCATTCATGTTTCAATGCTTTCAGGTAGAAAAAGACGTGGTTGTTTGGTAAATAGCATAATAGCTCTGTGAAAAGCTGGAAGATTTTCCCGAGCTTAGGAAAAAAGGGAAACCAGAATGGTTACTTCAAGTAGAAAGTAAATCCCCTACTAGTCAATCTTACTTATGGGAAAAGAAATGATTGTAAAGACTTGGCCAGGGACAATCACATATTCTGTCAGAATAACTCCTGTGGGCAGAGACCCACAAACCTACAGTATGAAGGGACAGAGGAAGAGACCACCATGCCCGCTGGAAGGATTACAGTCCACTGCTTTATAGCAATATGCTGCTTTGCCAACCCATCTGAAGTCACAGCATTTCCGTCATCCATGTAATATACTGAAGAGTTATTAAGTTTGAGTAAACCAAACACCAGTGGGTGTAACAGCCGTGTGGTAAATGCTTGACTCAGATGTCTACCACAGAACTTAAGATTCTCATATATTTCTGTCCTCCTCAGTGAGGACAGCAAGCAAGGCTGGAACTTATTGGTCAAGACACAGTGTCAGAATAACTAAACACTTGTCCAGGCTAGTGGCACCAATCCCTGACTAATCTCTCCATGCTTGAGGTTTCAGTCTTTCCAAATGCTTTGTTCTTAGGAATCACTCACAGCAGGAGAAGAGTAATATTTTTTCTGGAATAATGCCCTTATACTGCAATTGATCCAAGATTCGGCCAAATGTGTCATAAGTGATACAGTGACACAAAAACATGCGGAAGTTGGTTAAAATTACTTCAAACATCTGCTCTCTGCAGCCTGGATATGCTGACAGGGTACAGTAGAGTTTCTGACAGGATGGATTGGATGCATCTTCTCATTCTAAAGATCTAGGTCAACAGCTTTTGTATCAATAAGCGACACACGTTTAGCTGTTTTCAGGAGCTAGATCTTAAATGTGATACTGGAAATTCTCAGATGGTTGCACTATTATGTGGAGCATTACTAAACAATGAACTTCATGAAGAAGTCCATAGACTTTGGAGGAAGAGTGAACCATAGCACAAAACCAGTCTGGGATGCCCTGCTGCTTATGATTGTGTTCTTTCAAGCGCAGCAAAGCCTCTCTCCCTGGGGTAACTGTTATTCTTTGAGGTCTTTGGTGTTACTTGGCTCTAATTATTAGCTCCACTTATTTATATAGCTGGTTTTGATTTATTTACTTTAAAAATGGGGGATTTTTCAGACACTTCTTGGAATAGCAGTTCTCTGCTCAGTAAAGTGTAGGAGAGTTGTTAGTCTCCAACTAAATAGGCTTTGAGCTTTGACCAACTGTTCAGGGACACTTTGCCATGCAAGTAACAGGAGAATATGTGGGTTGTTTGTAGGCTCACTAGACTCCATTTTACATAATGAAGGTTTTTTGCTGATACTTCCAAAGCTGTGTCAGTAGGAGTTGTGTGTAGATGGTGTGCTCAATAAAGTAGGACCCAAATTTACCTGTTACAGTACACAAGCCAAGTACTCTAAAAGTAACTAAACCTCATTCTATTTCAGACCAAAAGAAAGGCATTTAATCCAAACAAGTCTTTGCAAATGAAAATTGTCTTAACAAAAGATATGACTGCTCTCTATAAACATTGTCTGTATTTTTGGATAATCACAGCCATAATAACTCTACTAATAATCTTTATTTTGCATTGTCAGCTATGGTGTCAATTTAAATCTTGAATTGAGATGCAAATCCTAGAGTGAGTTGAATGTTAGCTAACATAGGGGATATCCCATAATGAAATAATGACTATCGGTAGCAGCGGCTACTGATTGAGCCATATTATTAGCTACAATCTCTGAAGAACTACCTTTCAGTAAGAAACTAGAAAGAGGATTTAAGCCTTTGCTTGTGCTGTGTTTAGCTGTTATGCCCTAAGGTTTTTGATCTTCCTCCCCCTTAGCAAATATCACCCTAAACAAGCCTTACTTTGATGGCTGCTTATTTTTTTGCAATGCCTTTCAGCACACAACTGGAATGATAAGGTTAAAGAACAGCAGTTGTACAGAGGGAGCTATTATGCTAACTTTGCTCACAAGAATTCTCTTATATTCTTAATGAGATATGAAGAAATACTGAAATAAGAAGCAAAACTCTTCTGAATACATGCGCATATGCAGGTCCCCCTAGATTCCTCCTGCTATATGGCAATGTAAGGAAGACACTGAGTCTGTGCCATCAGACACCATTATGCTCCTCTGTTATGCAAGAAAATGATTGCAAGGCATGTTCGTAAGATCATCATTATACAATTGAAGTGAAACTAAGCTGGTGTTTGGGAGCATTTAAGCTGCCATTAGAAACTGAAGCTCAAGCTAATATCATATTTCAGCAATGTTCTGACACAAGCCCTGAAGGAAATTGCCCTAAGTGAGTCTTGCCTGGATTTATATGCTGGGGTATACAATAGAGCTGATTCCTGGCATTGCAAAGATGCAATGCCAATAACATATGCAGAAAAAGAGTATCTCTGTAACCCAGGTACTTCTTCCATTTGATCCTCCAGGCCTGCTCTACCTACCTTGCAGTAATTTCCAGCCTAAGATGTATCAGGCGCAAGCAAGTGAGCTTCCTGCAGTCACTCTTGCTTGAAGCAAAGAACATTTTTCTGAAAACCAATCCCATCTTGATTTGGAAATTGTCAGTGATGGAAGAATCAACCACAGGCCTGGATAAGTGTTTCCAATGGTTGATAATCTCTGTGGTTAAAAACATTCCTTACCTGCATTCTGAATTTGCCCGACTTCCACTTTTAATTACTGGATATCATTATACTGCTATCAACTATGAGGCCATTTTCATATTTATCCATATATGTTTCACAGGTGGGATTGGACTTGGTTAGCTTTAGCTGTCAAGCACTCACTGCATTATCTAAATTAATTCAATAGGTTCCTTTGCACTCCGTGCAGAGAGACAGCAATCTGTCATCCCCACCCTTTGCAGCTGGCAGGCACATCTTTATGTGACATAGCTGGGTGTTGATGCAACTTCCCTCTGCTCCTGCTTGACATCATATGTGGATTTTGTGCCTGGACAACTCTTGCTGTCACTACTGCGAATAGTAGCACCACAGTAAGAAGAAATAATTGAGTGACAAGAACTTGAAATTTTGTACCACCTGTATTTTTAGGCTGATGTGAACTACTCATACTTTTAGTCTCAGAGATCCAGCAAGACACTGGAAAAAAACCTCTTTATGTAGGGAAGGATCTTCTGCCCAAGAGTGAAAAAGTTTAGCTGAAGTTTGAATCCTTGGGAATAAATTGAGTCAGGTGTGGTAACATCATGCTTCAAGCAGTGACTAATGGCAAGGATTTCCACTGCAGTGACAATGGAGTCCTTGAAGCTCCTTTAGAAATGTGTTGCTGTTGACAGAGAAAATCACTCTGTATCAGTGAGTGTGCTTCTGTTTATGTGTGTGTGATCACAGGCACAGTTCATGATGGCTATCACATTAGCAGAGTTGTTTCACTGCTCATAGAAGCACAGATGTGCCAAAAGCTGTGATCCAGAAGGAACACGTCAAAGGCTGAGTGAGAACAGTTAATCCTTCATGTCTATCCCATCTTTTCCGCTGTAATTGCCTGGAAGAATGCTACCTATCACCAGCTGTGGCAGTGCGTGTAGGCAAAGACTGAGCTAGGGATTTCAGATCATTACAACTCCCTGTATGAAAGCCACCACACCGTGATGGTAACGTCCTGCAGTTGATGCCAGCCCAGCCTGGATTTGCATCATGGCCAGATACCGTGTGCATAATATGTGACAAATCTCCATCCCTGTTTCCCAAACAAGTCAGAACCTCTGCCCTGATGCCCACAGGGTAGCGTCCTTCTGAGTAGCATCATTGTTTAGTGGTAGCTCCCTGGTTTAGAGGAGTTAAAACATATCACCCTGACTACACTGACACGTGAGACGTAAGTCCACCGAAACTAGGATTTAGGAAGATTTTTGGAGAAAAGTTGAATATGGCTGTTAGACCAAAATCTCTCTACTTGATCTTCATGGCTTGATGCTGAAAGGCAATACACTGTGCAGAGAGTTTCCCTCTTCACCTAGCAATCAGAATTATGAGTCTGTCCCCTCCTCACAAGAGCACTTGGGCTTCATATTTCTCCAGAACAGCTTCGTAGCTTACAAATAAATATTTGCACATGATGAAGCTGGGATAAGACTTCTGAAGATTTGCAAATAAATTTGGCAGGTAATTGTCATTCATTTAATGTAATTCTCTAGGAAGCATTGCAAAATCCAAGTCAGGATTTCTGGGAGAAATTCCTTTCTGTGCCAGAAAAACCTCTACATAGCTACTGCCAACACTAACGTGGAAATAACAACACTAAGATTTCAAAACCATGTTTATAATCAGGAGCCGCCATGGTTCAGAAAACTCCAGTGATTCACCAGCACTGTTGTTATGGTTAATTTTCCTGGAAAAGTACATTATTGCAACAATTCCTCTTTTTTGTCATCACAGTGTTTATTTCATTATCTGCTTGTTTTTACTGCTGGATCTTAGTTTGGCACAGAGATGCCTGCATCTAAAAAGGATTCTAAACACCATCAGCATCTTGAAGCATATACAAATTGCCAGAGGATTTTATTTTTGGCTTTTTGAATAACATTGTGTTTTTGTACTTTTTAACAGCAATGAGCAATCCTCCCTCTCAAATAGCAGTGTTTTTAAGTGACGTTTCAACTTCTGTGGCTGCAGTCCACTCTTTTATAATGTGGGAAATGCCCTGCCTCTGAACTGTAAGCTACACGTCACATTCTCCACAAGCCTGCAATTTAGCAGAAAGGAGTAAACACCTCTGAGATCCTCAGGACATGTTTTTAAAACAGTGTCTGGTACTTGCAAGGATTGCGATAGCTATAGCTGAGGAGCTAGCAGAGAGAAAACTCCAGGTCAGGAGACAGTTGCTGAGAACAGGTCAAGAGGAGAATCTTGAAGTAACAGCGTGAAATGGAGCAATGGAAAATTCCAGCTTAATTGCCCAGAAGCTGCTAGACTGCCAACTAAGGCCCCAGAGGAGATGATGAGAGTCCCAGAGGAAGAGAGGTAAACATGGGCCTGGATGAAACACTGGAAAATGTGCTGCTTGACCTTGCAACCCTAGCATAGAAGGGGATAGGATAAGATTAGGATAGGATAGGATAGGATAGGATAGGATAGGATAGGATAGGATAGGATAGGATAGGATAGGCGGCCTAAACCATCTCAAAAGTTACCTGTGAAGCATCTTCTGAGGCAGACAATGAGCAGGAGATAGTGGCTAGCCACTTGAGCCCCTCTTATTGCTCCAGCTGGACCTTTCTCCCCTTTTCCCTTTTTTCTTCCTGCTGATCACTACTCCCTTCCTACTTTCCCCTGTAAGATCCCTCTTAAGCAGCTCTCTACTTTGTAACTCAAAAAACCTTGATAGCATGACAACAGTTTGGGCTATCACAGTACACAGGTGCTATCAAGATCACTCATATCACCATCACTCAATGATATTGGCTGTTATGGCCCTTCATCAGCTGCAACTTGTAAGATAGCCACAGCTCAGCTTAAGGTTTTCCTAAGAGAAAATGGGGATGGACATTTGGAGGAGGGAGCTGCCATCATAGGATGGACAAGGCACATGGGTGCAGCATGTTCATACCCTCCTCATTCTATGCATCTCTATCCATGTTCATGGGCAATGCAGCCTAGAGTTTTCTGTTTTGTGATGGATGTTTTCAGACATCCATCAGAAGGTTGGTCACACATGACATGGACACCTGGGGAGCTTGGAATGAGGAAAGGTGCAGGATAAACATCCTTCTTTTCCATAAAGAACAAGGAAGGTGGAAAGAAGTGTTTTAAGAGTGACATCAAAGCTTTCTCACCCAAAGGAAATCTCTCTAGGCCAGATTCCTCTGAACAAATAAAGATCTCTGCAGCTAAGCATTCTAGGTATCTCAGCATCAGCAGGACTAATGAAGCAAAACTAAAGGTGGACTTCTCATCTGTAAGTAGACATTTCAAATGTGCCAAATATTCCTTCTCATTGACTCAGCAGGGATTCAGGAGTGATTAGCTCAGCTGTAAGTAGTTGTGCTGTAGACATACAGTGACAGATGACATGGATCTTACCTTCATGCCTCGGTGGGCAGCAGCAGGGCTGCAGGCATCAGGGCTTAACACCATTCCCACTTCAACTGTTTAATTTCTCTTTGTCTTTCAGCCCATTTTTGATTCATGCCTGGACTTCACGACTTCTTCCATGCCACTCTCTATATGTAGAGCATTCCTCCAGCTGAGGTTTGATAAACAACCTGATTCTTAAAACAGCTCAGAGCACACCTGCTCTGTGAAATACTGAAACTGCAGTCACTCCACCCTGATCTGGGTTTGCTCAGCCCCATAATGCACTGTTGGCACTGCCAAGGGACGACCTCCTCTCACTCCTGTCTCATCAGGTCTTAGTTGCAAGGAGGTGCTGGATCCACATCTCAAAAAACTCAGAAGGTCAACTAATTCCCTCATACAGAGTGGAACATGGGAGAAGTTGAAAGGAGACACAAGAACTGTCTCATGACTGTCATTAAGTGAATGACTTTTGCCAGTCTAGGGGAATAATTTGCCCTCTTTGGCCACAGAGGGCAGGATGAGAAGCAGTGTACCAAAACTGCAGCAAAGTTTAGCTGTTAGGGTAAGACTGCTGAAGGAAAAGATAGTGGATGTCTGAAGCACATTAGCTAGATGGCAGACACTCTGTTTCAGTTGATACAAAGATTGAGCTTGAGAAACGTGTCACTGCAGTAATAGCCAAGGAGTAGGGTGATGGGTTACATGTCTGTCCAGGACCTGTTTCCCACGACTAGATAAGTATCCGAATGTGATGAATCACAGGGTAGGAATCCCAGCTCATCCTGGGGCAGCACAGGGGCAGAGGGGTAAGGTTAGCATTCAGGGATGTAGTTTTGTAGCCCTGGGGAAGGTTGTTGTTGGGGTCATGGTCCTGTTAGGTTTTTAGTGAAGTTGCTTAATTCTGCAGAGCTCGCAGAGAAAAATCCCACTGAGATTAACTGCGGTTGAAGCTCAGGAGAAGGTACAGAGCTGGTGAAAGTGTCAAAAATCATTCAGATGTGTCTGTTGCTCCTACATCTTGAGCCAAGAGACACTTGAAAATACACATCTGCCAGGTGATTCTCTGTCCTGGGTTCAGCATTCTCTTCAACATTCTCTTATTCACAGAACAGAGTTTTCTAAGTATTCTTTCTGTAGTTACAAGTCACATCCCATTGCTATACTCCAAAGATCTTCTATTTGAACAGCCTTATAGGTAGACTGGATAAGTGTCTGTTTTTTCCTGAGGAATCCTGGTCTAAGGTAAGCACAGGAGGTGAGATGTTACCAGAGTTGTAGTAAAAGCTACATCTCTGAGGCAGAATGGTTCCTTGGGTCTCAGTTGAAAGATGAGTGCTGTCTCAACATTTTTCCCACTCACAGCCCAGGAACCACCGCAAGCAGCAGTTCTTCTCATCTCTTTCCTGTTTCCTCAGCCTCATACAAATACCTAGGTAGGTTCTACGGATCTGTCAGGCCCTGATCTACAAAAGCAAATAATATTTTCATCTTCTCCAGTAGCTTCTGTAACCTACTCCAAGCAACATACTGCCACAGCTAGAGGGGTAGTGTCATGGGTTCAGCAGCAGCAGTCATTTTTCTTTAAGCAGTAGCTGGTGAGCACTGTGTTTTGGATTTTCGGC
>JASSUY010029048.1:28188-92476 GCA_032466535.1 Forpus xanthops
GTTATACCTTAGTTACTAAACTGTTCTTATCTCAACCTGTGGGAGTTGCATTCTTTTGATTCTCCTTCCCATTTCCCAGGGACTGGGGAAGAAAGAGGGGGGAGTGTCCAGAACTGTTTGAGGGGCCTCAAACTACGACAGGTAGCAGTACCAAAGCCAGGTGGGACAACATAATCTCAGATTTACCTCCATGAACTTGCGTTACGACCATTTGGCAATATGGATAGTTTACCCTGGCCACACACAACACTCTTACAAGGTGTCTTAGGTATGGTCTGTGTCCCTTTACTATCCCAATAAAGACTTAATGAGTACTTTTTTCTGTGGAAATCGGAACTTGATGACAGAAAGATATCATTTTCATTCCTATTTTTCTCAGGGACCTTCAAGACCCCTTAGATGTCTACCCAATAGAGTAGGCATCTCACAGTTCTGGTTCACTCCAATCACCAAGACCAGGAGACCTGTTGAACACATCCTAACCCTCTTTCAAGCATATGCGCAGCTTTTTTTCATGGAAACACCTTTGCTGAGTCATATCCTTGTGATGAGCTGGGATTTGGCCAGGAGACACACCTAGAAACAGGAGATGAGAAACATACAAGGATGCTGACCCAGCAAGCATGCTTTAGCTGCCTCCTGAGGATCAGAAGGTGACATGGAAATACTCTGTGTGTTGCCCTGTTGCAGTAACCACACTGCCAAGAGGAAGCATTGACCTGAGGGAAGCTTGGGACTGTCTGTAACAAAGGGGAGGGAGGCATGCTCTTAGGCTGGACTGCTGCTTTGTCCTTATACATCAGGGCATACACATCCTCAAAACAGTCCAGTCAAGCTTATCCACATAAAACAATCGACAAAGCCTCTTAAGTTAGTGAGCTGTAAAATTCCCAGGGACACATTCCTTCACATAGCATCTTCTTGGGTATGATCTCCTGCATAGAGGTCTGAAGCTAGGTAAGTAGAAATAGGACTTGTTTTTGCCATGTGTAGAGTCAAACTCACCTTTGCCGAAATTCATAGACCTGGGCAGGTTCAAGCACTACTGTAACAATGCACCCTGCCAGCACTGGTAGCAAAAAACCTTCTGAGAAGGAGGTATGAAGCAGCCTCAGGAGAGGTGGAAGGAGACTGGAGGACTAGCTAGAGAGTTGGGTGAGCCAGGAAAACCGGGTGAAGTGATGAATCAATGTGTTATTCCATGAGCAACCACTAGACAACTTGCCAAGTGGTTGCCCTTCCCAGTCAGGAGAGTGCGTCTGAACAATATATATGGATTGCTGCTGGGGGTGAATCCCCTCTCAGGACCCAGTGGATGAGTCAAAGATGACTCAGGTCTCTGCAGTCCTCCTTGCTCAAGTGGTACTGGATAGAGGAAGCAAAATACGAAGCCTGCTTGTATTTTTATGTGTGACTGCTAGTATTGCTACAAGCTGTAAAAACTGCGCCAGGGCATTTTTGCTGGACAAACTTGCCCGCTGGGTGCACAGTAAAATCAGTCTTTCATAGAAGAAAACAGTTTCATTTGTAAGTGTCCCATTAAGCAAGAACATGCTTCATTATTTGTGGGGAGACCATTCTCCTGCCCACATGTTGAGGTATCTTGGAAGCAGTATGTAGACCTTTGAGGACCTATTATTAATTTGAATTTATTGAGTGCTGACAGACATGCTTGATGCTTTACGTCCACATAAGGGAACCCTTGTGGCTGCAGCGTTTCAAGAGAAAACTCCCTTGAAAATGTGGGAGCCTTTTTGGTTTAAGGAGGCTGAAAGACACTACTGTAGTTTGCAAAATGCTGGCCTCAGCAGCACTCCATGGCATAGGGCTGATAAACATCGATAGGAGTAAACAGGGACTTCTCCCCTCTTCAATGGGCTAGGTAATATTTATTACACTGATCCTGTCTGTCTGAGCTGTATCAGAGGGTCATGAAAATACTGGGTGTGTAGGAATCAAATTTGGTTTGTTTTCACCTGTGTAACCATGGGAAGATTTAACTTCTCATTCTGAAGCCCATTTTTGGGTTGCAGGATTTCTTTGTTTTTCTGCGTTGTGTTCTCCCATAGCCCTGTTGTCCTGCCAAAGGGAATGGCATCTCCTGTGGGTCTGTGGTTGCTAAAGAAGGGGTAGTAATAGAGAAAAAGACATATTCCTAAGCTACTTCATTTTTAATGATACTTTTAACACTCTTTTTCAGCAGTCATGGGTCGTAATTCAGCTAATGGAAGGACATTTGATTATAAAAGTCTGGTCTGGGTTTGACACTGCGGAGTAGTAGACCACAGAGACTCACACAATGTAGCACTATTTCTCCTCTTTAAAAAAAAATTGACTGCTCTGTGTGAGTAGGTATGTTTGTATTTCCATGTTCATGAGACTTTTTTGGTTGCTTCACAAAGTAAAATCTCACCAAACTTTCTAACTTGTGACAATGGTCTTGAGATGTTAACAATACTTAACCAGTTGCAAAGGCAAAGAGTGAACAGACATGTTCCCTTCTTGCAATCAATAGCAGGATTGGTGAGGCCCAAAAGGCCCACGCACATGTATGCTCTTTAAAGTTAGTGAGTCATTGACATGTGGGACGGAGTCCGGGAAACCATCCTGCTAACCTTTTCCAGGTCCTTCAACATGGTGTATGATGGTGAGGGTGATAATGATTAAAAGAAGAATCTGTTATGTTTGCGGAGGTGACATGGCAAAACACTGTTGTTTCTTCTTTCCCCTCCCACATGTTAGATTACACTATAGAGAAAGAATTTACCCAAGGGCAGATAATGCTTAAACCATTTAGAAATAATTAATAGACATTAGAGCCATTGCACACTACAGAAAACTATATCCTGAAAGGCGACACAATAACTTTCCTTGTTAGAGTAAAGAATGTTTGTTTAGGCTTAGTTGGTGCTTCCGACTACCTAATTACCCAGAAATGAGGTAGCTGTGCTCTTAAGGAAGACAGAAACACACACTGATGAGTGCTGGGCAGCACAGGCCACATAGTTTTCACAAAATATTGTGCAGATATGTTGGCAAGTTAGTTTTGCAGGTGGAAAACTAGGTCTGTTTGCTTCAAGTGTCTTGTGTTTTCTAAAAGGTCAAAATAGCTTTGCATTTCATCTGCAGAATCAATTCTTTCCTTTTGTGTCATCATGCATTAAAGTAGCACCTTTGAGACAGCTGGTGTCTCTGGGATCATCCTCCTAGCCATGGCCAGCAGCAGGACATCCCTTATCACTCACAGGTAATCAGTGTGCCTCTTTGGGATTATAGGAAGAGCAGGAAAGTGTGGATGTTTTCTAAACACCAAGTGCCCAGGGCAGACCCATAAAACACAAGAAGTCATAGAATCACAGAATCATTTAAGTTGGAAAAGACCTCTAAAATCATCAAGACATCTGTTAACCTAAGACTGCCAACTCTACATCTAAACCAAGTCCCTAAGCACCACATCTACGTGTCTAAAATTTCTCCAGGGATGGTGACCCAACCACTTCCTTGGGCAGCCTGTTCCAATGCCTGACAGTCCTTTTGGTAAAGAAATTTTTCAAACATCCAATCTAAACATCCCCAACTTTTCTTCATTTCCTCTTGTCCTATCACCTGTTACCTGGGAGAAGAGAAAATTCCCACCTTACTACAACCTCCTTTCAGGCAGTGGTAGAGAGTGATGAGGTCTCTCCTCACTCCCCTTTTCTCTAGACTAAACAGCCCCAGTTCCCCCAGCCGTCCTTCATCAGACTTGTGCTCCAGGGTTTCACCTGCTTCATTACTCTCCTTTGGATGCACTCCAGTATCTCAATGTCTCCCTTGCAGTGAAGGTCCAGAACTGAGCACACTATTTGAGGTGTGGTCGCACCAGTACAGAGTACAGGGGGAGAATCCCATGTCCTGACCTGTGCCTCATGCTCCTTTTGGCTGCCTATTCTCCCAGGGCATGGGAAGTGCCGCTGCTCAGCTGCTGGCAGCCCTTGCACCCCAGAGACAGTGCAGCTGGCAGAAAGAAAAGCTAAACCAGCCCCAGCTCCTTTGTTTGTTAAAAAGCACCATGGGGGAGGAAGGGGATACATCCGCTCCAGAAGCTTCGCAGAGGAGGTTGGGAAGCATCCTTTTTCCCATGGGACCCCTTGCAGCTGCAATTCCACCATGTCCCACGCTGGTGGCACGGCACAGCTGAGCAACTTTCTCATCTGATGGCGCCACTTCCTACCTCATGCTGCTTGCAGCTATGGCCCACAAGTCTCGGTTTGGCTTGAAATGGGAAATGTCTTTCCCACTGAGCTGGGATGTAAACGAGGGCTTAGATATACAGGAACTGGAAGCCAGCTTTCTGGATTTGCTCTTGTTTTTGCCAAATACTCTCTATTCACAGGAAGATGATGAAAAGCATTTCTGTAAGTTTGTAGCTGTCTAGTTCCTAGCAAGCTGTTAATATGAGGGAGGGGAGGAAAACCCAACCCCAAGGCCTGAAAACTTGGACCGCTTACAAACCTTCTCTGTAGCTTAAATAGAGGGTTGGTCTAATGCTTTTAACTGGCTGGAGCAGCTCTCATCATTTCCCAGACTGCTACTTACGTGCATGTAACCACTCTAAATGCTTATGCCTATTATTGTGCTGCGTTCCTTTCCTCCTGGCTGACATGGAGCAATGAAACTACCCAGGTTTGACATCATAAACCAGGACACTGAAGCCAGAGCATGAACGTAAAAGGTAATAAATACCCCACTAATCTCTCCAGCAACACAGAAGCAATAGCAGGAACTCTTTGCTCCAGAAAACTCAAGATGGTGCTTATTAAGGTTTTTTAATTCTTGGAGTTCACATCATTCCAGTTTTCAAATGCACACATCCATATGTGCCCAAATGGTTCATACTGCTATATAGTAAGTCCCTATCTTTTTCCTTGACCCTGGGACTGTGATTGCTTGTGCCTCTGACATGTCACTTAATATTTCTTGGCAGCTAAAGCACCATCTGTGAAAAAAGGTGACACACTTTATTAAATTCTGGTTGTTTAGACTACTAGCTTCTTCAGTGTTAAAGAACTACTTTTCTATGGTATCCAACATAGTGACCTCCAAGCTTGCTTTGGATCTCTGAAGGAAAATAGAATACAGAGCTACAGAGCTCCCATAAATTTAAAGTTGTGCTCCCCAAGAGACAATCAGGCATTTCACCAGTCAGTTGTTGGGAAAGTAGCAAATGTTGTCTCTATTCTCTTAAAAATGCCCATTTTTACAATTAGTGCAGTTTAATATTTAGTATTTTATATTCAGCATGTCCTCAGCCCCCTCAGGTACTCCTATCAACATCAGTAAACCTTCATCTGTTCAGTAGAAGGCAAGTCAGTGATACTGAGGCAGTATTTTCATTCTCACACCACTTGAGCAGCTTCCCAGTTGTCCAAAGGAAGGTGTCAAGCCAGGTTTCACCTTGCTGGCCCAGGCATCACTGATCACACAGACCACTCGGTGAGGGAATCAGAAGGAAAGTCTGCATGGTAGTCACAACCCTGATTACTGTGATGGCAAATTGCTTTCTCCTCAGATCCAGCTTTGTGACAGACACAAAGCAGCATTGCCAAATAGGATTTAGCCACATACATCCACCTCAGAGCAAGGCCCTTTCCTTCAGTGATTCTCCAGAGGGTGATTCAGATCTCTGATATGCTGTTCAGATATTCCTCTCTTACTCCTTTGCATTATAGGTAACACGGAAGCTCCTACCTTTGGCATCTCAGCTAGGTTAGGTGACTTTGGCAGATGGCTTCTTTTCCCTCTTTCCTTTCCCCTCCCTTCTTTTACTTTACTGTTCACAGCAAGGATGTCATAACTTACCTCATTACAATGATTTACTGTTTTTCACCTTGTCCCACTGGTTTCTCTTTTATATATTTGAGGCATTTATTTACTTATAGCTGCAATTAGATAAGAAACAACAAAAGGCTGCCAGTAGTTTATTCCAGGAACTTTTATCAGGAGCTTATACATACATTTAAAGGGAGATCAGGTATCTCTTTCTTATGCTCCTGTAGTAAATCAGATCTGTTTTCAAACTACTTTTACTGACATCTTGTAATGAAGATATCTGGTCTCACAGCATTCCTTGTAGTGTGGCACTTTGGTCACAGAACCAGAAATGTTTGCTTCCCTGGCACCCCTCAAAAAGTTGATCTCTCTGAATGACCCTTCTGCTCCTAGGCCATCCAGCTAACCACTGATGGAGACCCCAATCACCTTACTTACTAAGCAGCTTTCAGCACTGTAGCTATGCTCAGGAGACTTTTCACAGTGAATATTTACCACCATGTGGCTGGGGTCCAGGTCCTGCTCTTTGTGTCCATTTGAGCACCATGGCACACTCCTCTCCCATCCTGCTGCATCCTAGGGCAGGAGCCTAGACTAAACACTTGCCTGGCAAAGGAAACAGGCGGGGTGTCCTGTTGTCTGCTGCTTGTCCAGAGCACACATGCTTATGTATGAACACAGCGCTTGCTCATGTTGCCTGCCCTCCTGCCCTTCCTACACCGACATCTTCATTCTCTCCTCCAGAGCTTTCAGAAATGGAAAACAAAGATTCAGGCCATCTTGGATCCAGGCACGGGAGCACAGCAGGATGACATCTGTAAACATCCAGAAAATAATGGAATCATTTAACTTTCATCAGATGGCTTATTTATCTCTGAAGAGATTACACTAAGTGTTTCCATGCAAAGCAGAGCAATGGAGTAGATGTAAATCCATGACAGGAAAGTTTTTATACACGAAAAAGGATTGTAAATTTCTGGTGTAAAGTTATGGATTACATTCATGAGACAGTAAGTCAGATGGTTCTGCTTTACATTCCCAAGGGATTTGTCCTTTACAACCAGTCTGCTTACACAGACTGGCAAGAGAAAGCTGGGGAGAGAAGCACGCTGTCTCCACAAAAGCCAGATGGTGTCAAGGGGCATGTCAGGGAAGCCCTGCCAAGAAGCCCAGCTTCCCATCCTGGGAGGTGCACCTATGACTGAGCACAGCACCTCAGGAGCAAGCAACAACGGCTGCCTGTATCCTGACTGCAATGTTGGGAGCTGTTGTGGGCTCTGTAGCTAATTCTGTGTCCCACAATAAGGATCAGGATCAAGAGAAAGCCCAAATTAACTGAGCCTGGGGCTGCAGATGGCACTCTGGTGTGTGTGTGCATGCTAGACACGTGGAAGGTCAGCAGCTCCAAACTGGGGAATGGCCTGGCAGAGCAGATGCACCCTTGCCCCAGGCACGGTGAAGGTTTTCAGGCAGAAGATGCATAAGGTGGATAACCTTCAGGATATAGTTTGATTCTCATCCCATTTGCTGCAGTCTGTTATCAGTAGGACATGGCCCCAGGAAGCCTTGTCGCTCAGAGAGTGCCCCAAACCAATGAGGAACCTGTCTCCAGCCTCCTGCTCCAACACAAGGGTACTGACACTATACCAGCAACTACTAGTTTTTTTCTGACAGAGAGGAGGACCTTTTGTGTCAACATGTAAAAGCAATGCCTTAACAACCCTGCTGTTAAAAATTAAGCAAACAGATTGACCATGGGATATTGGAAATGCCCCAAACATAGGAATGAACAAAGAGAACTGCATTGCAAGTATCTCCTGCTACTTTCCCTAATATGACTTACATTTGCATGCAGTAGCAGCAAAATCCCATCTCCTGCCATTTGGCTTCATGTATATTTGTGGGAGATTTCTGAGCTCAAACCACCCAATGCATGTGTTTGAGGTGGTAATAAAAGCAAACCCAAAAATTAGCAAAGCATCTGAGGGGGCAATAAGACATATTCTCTGTCCTAAAGAAGAAAGGCACATGGCACAGTGAGGGCTGGACTGTTTGCTGGAGGAAGGCCAGGTGTGCCCACTCAACCAAAAGACATGGTGTAGTTGGGGTAGAAGAGAGCCCTGTTGCTCTCCTAGCAGTAGTACACAGCTATAGCCTTCACTGAATCCATAGAAAAAACTCCATGGCTGAAGCAGTATCTGGTCTCTGAACTCCTCTGCAGCAGATGAACCTGGAGTCATATCTTCATGCATCTGTACAGGTAGTTTTAGTATCTGCTTACTGGGGAAGAAATGGGTATAGCTAAATACTTTGAGATACTGCTATCAAGCTGAAACTATACATCTACAGACACCCCCAGTCACAAAGCACTGCTGTACCCAAGCAATATAAGTGACTCTATGCTTCCAGGCCACTTTCAATTTAGTGAAGGTTTAGCAGCCCTGAATTACAACTTGGGAAGTGAAGGACCATGAAGGAAAATGAATACTTTCAAAAGCTATCTGAAGCTAAGTGAAGCCTTCTCTCGTCTGCTTTGCACTGTTGGTTATTTCCCCAGGTCTTTGAGGTAATACCACACATGTATTTTTCAGTACAGGACAAAAGCAAGCTTTGCCCTCCTCCCCTCTGCATCAGTCAAGCTGCATAGAGATTAGGGACCACTACTCTTGCTTAGGCAGGTGCGAGCCAGTGCAGTCACCAGGAAGTGACTTGGGGCTTGGTGCTGCTGCGGTTTCCTCTGTGTGCAAATGGGATCCCAGTACACAGCAGGCTTCCCACTCCTTATTCAGCTAGTGGTTTGTCCTGGGCTGACCTGGATGTAGCAAGTGAGAAAAATACTGCATGAGGCCTCGTTTAATCCTAGGTTCTCTTTTAACTACTAACCAAACTGCCTCTGTACCAGCATGTCACATTGAGAGGATGTGGACAAATATATCCATGCTGAGGAGTGGCAGAGGCTGTAGTCTGCATTTAGAAATGCTGAGCAGCATGTTTTTCTAAGCTGGCTAATTAGTATGGGCTTGAAACTAATGGCTGCTTTTAACTGAGAAGGCAATATGCCTTTCACCCATCCCTCGAGATGTCAGGAGAATTATTTCTTTTGAAAAGCATGACTGTTAACCTGTTCCTCTCTATCCACTTAGATCTTTTCAACATAATCCTTTCCCTCTGCTCTTCTTTTCTTCATGAGAAGACCATGAAAGTAAATCATACTGGTTTGCAACCTTCTCTTCCTCCCTTGCTCGCTGAGTTGCATGCCTGGGTCTTCTGCACCAGCGGCAGCAGGCAGGGCATTTCTACCACCCTGGTCTCATCTGAGGAGCTGGGGAAAAGAGAACACTGTGATCTTAAAGTATTAGCACTGATTCAACCACGAAAAGATGCTGTTAGAAAAACTGGACTGTTGCAGACGCCTCTGTGCTTCTCCAAGGCAGCAGGGAGATCAGGAAGGGGCAATGATTCAGGAAGTCACAGTTTTCCTCCCAGGTTGTTCCCTTGGGTTCTGGATTAAACTAAAAATTGATGGCTTTGCCTTCAAATGGGAAGGAGAATTGAGTTTTCTTACAGATCTCATTCAAATCCAAGTACTGTGGAATTCTAGTGCCATATACACCCATATACCCAGCGGCCTGTGATGTTTCCCCACACAAAGATGCTTGTTAAAACTTGACAAAAGCAGGTCAGCGTCTAAAGGTAAATGGTATTTGGTGGGGGAAAAAAAGGAATATAGCAATAAATATACGCTGTTGCTTGGGGCAAAATCTTACCCTCAATTCAAAGGGTTCTGTACAAAATTAGGAAATGCTTTATATATCCAAAGTTGGATATAAGGTACAATGTATCCAAGAATGGAGAAGTTAATTGCCAAATTGGCAAATACTGCACTTCTCAGTATTGTTAGTAGTGGAAAATCTGGCCTTACATAGGAGTAAGAAGAGATTTCAGTGTTTAGGTTGCCCTTGAGACATGAGAGGCATTATTTTGCAAGGTAAATGTTTATCTCCTGCATCTCCAGAAATATGTTTGAAGAGACTATCCTCCCTCCCACAAGGGTCTGTTTGGCACTTGAAGAGCCTTGATAGCTTTGCATTTCCAAATAGGGATGCCTCTATTTTGGCTTCGACATTCAAGGAATGGGCTAACAGTAACTGTATTCCAGGAGTGCTGAGCACTTCTCCACATTTTTTACAGTTACTGTAAGCTGCAGATCTTTAGGACTTCACAAGGTCAAGTCACCAGGACTTAAATCACTGCAGCGTGGAATTACAGTCCTATTTTGAGCCACCAACATTTTAAAGTTTTGCTCCAAGCCAACAATTGCCTGCAGTATCATACCAAATTATAAACAAAAAAAAAAGGCAGAAAAAGTGTAAGGAAGTAAGAGAGGTTTGGCTGAGAATAACATTATTATAGATCATGCATCAAAAGGAGATGACTTCAGGGATAAATGACCCTTGTGACTGACTTCCCCAAGTCACAGGATGTCAGTTTGTGTTTTGAAGGCACCTACTATGTATTGCAAAGGACTGATGTGAAAAACTGCATGCTGTCCCCAGACTAAATAAGCAGCGCTTTGTTTTCAACTTAAAAAAGACAGAAAGAGGGAAAGGAAGGAAGAGAGAAAGCAAGTCACAGATGAAAGCACATTCTCATAGGTCACACTAGAGTGTCCTTACCTCAGCAAATGCTCTAGCTTAACCTCATAACTGAATAATCCTGCTATCTGATACTGCCTGAGAAATAAACAGTGTTCTTTAAAGCTCTTGCCCATTTCACAGCACTTCCCTGTGACACTGCAATAAAGTAGGTTGCAGCAAGTATCCTGCATGCTATGCCTCCAAATGTACCAATTAATTACGAAGCCCTTTAAACCTGCTAACAAGACAAGCCTTGTTCTTTCAACCTATTGCTTTTTGCCAAAAAAGAAGTAAAAAAAAAAAGTCTGTTGGGCAAATAAATCTTTCCAGAGAAAACAGATCTGTTTCCAAATCAGTCAACTGTGCTCAACTAGAAAGGAAGAAATGTTATTTTTTCCAGGATGAAAGGAAAACAAGCTCTCTCCCTGTTTACCCTGTCTCACCCATTTCTAAAGAAGGTCAATTTAATTCCTTCATTACTTTTTCCTGCTGTCTTATTTATCTTGAAGTCTTCTAGTCTTTTTCAACTTCACTGGCAAAGCCCATCCTAGTTGGTTCAACACAGGAGTGCACTGTGCTTTGCTCTTTTCAGCCATGTGAAGATGCTGAATAAAGCCGGGTGAGCTGTAAATAACCAGAGTTTTTCCTTTCTTCCTAATTTTCTCTAGTAAAAAAAAAAAAAAAAAACCACATAAATCTCAAGCCCTTATTGTTGATGTGTTTTCCTTTTAGCATCTTGTTCATTACAGATACTCCTAAGCCTGTGAAAACAATCACAAATTCAGACTGCCCCAGTCCTGTATGTTGTATCATGCTGTAATACAAACCCTTGTACTTTAAGCATCCTTCAGTACTGATGCCTGGCACTGAGTCTGGAAGGAAGGAATGGCAGTAGAGTTATAAGGCAATGTAATAACTCAGAGAAAAAAGCTTTGCTATCTCCACAGAAGGTAGCTTTTAAGCTTTAACTCAGGAGTTTTAGGCAACTCTGGAGGTTGACTACAGTTCAACCACAGTCAGTAGAGGCCATCAGGTTTGCTTACAGCAGCCCAGCAAGCAGTCAAGATGCATTTTGCATGCTGGAGAGACAAAAGGCAGAACTAGATGCATATTCATTTAATAGTCATGGACTGTAAGAAAAAAGTCATTAGATCAGTTAGTCTCATCTAGATGACATTTTAACTAAAGGAAAATGCACCTTTCTTAATTCTCCTGTAAGTGCTCTTATTGTGCTGGGTTGGTTACAGCAGTTTAACCTCTTCTGCCCTCATGTACACTCCATTGACTTTAGAGCATCAGCATCAACAAAACTGCCTGAAGGAAGGTATACGTTACCTGCCTTTATGCAGGTTTTAGTGGAAAAGGCTGAGATACATGATGAAGTGCCTAAGCCTTATCTTCAGACTCTTCTGCTCTTGAATTACCTCACTCATGCCTCAGGCACTGAACGTGCAGATGCAGCTACAGCAGCTTGCCTGGGACTAGGGATCTGTGAAGTGATGACTCAGGCACCTGATCAGGTGCCTGTGCCCTGAACGCAGTTGGGCAAGTGTAGAGCCAACCTGGGCTCATGAAGTGCACAGACCTAAGAAGCTGGAAGAACTTTCATGGCTAAAGGCTCTATGTGAAATTCTTCAGTGGTATGTTGAGCCCATAGCTGCACCTGGTTCTCAACTTGCCTTACACACTGTTGTGGTTTAAGCCCAGCCTGTCATATAGCTTACCCACTCATTCCCCAATTTCCCTCCTCCTCCCCGCTCCTGGAGGGATGAGGAGGACAATAGAAAAAATATAACTCCGACGGGTTGAGGTACGAACAGTTTAGTAACTAAGATATAATACAAATCACTGCTTCTACCACCAATAATAGTAATTATAAGGGAAATAACAAGGGAAGAGAATACAACCGCTCACCACCCAGTGACCGATACCCAGCCTGACCTGAGCAATGATCTAACTTTTCCTGGTAACTGCTCTGGTTTATATAGTGTGCATGGTGTGCTAGTTAGTTTGGGTCAGATTTCCTCTCTCAGCTTCCTCCCAGCTTCCCCTCTTCCCTGGCAGAGCATGAAACTCATGAAGTGCTTAGTCAGAGTAAACATTACTAATCAGTAGCTAAAAACATCAGTGTTATCAGCACTGTTCTTAGGCCAAAAGTCAAAAACACAGTACTATACCAGCTACCACGAGGGAGAAAAATGAATGCTACTGCTGAACCCAGGACAGCCCTACCAAAGAGGTATTCCATACCACAGTACATCATGCCCAGGATGTAAAAACGGAGAGCAGAGACCTGGAAGGTTGGGGGTGCACTGCTTAGTCAGGCTAGGTGGTGAGCAGTTGTATTCTTTTCCCTTGTATTTCTCTTGTCATTATTATTCCTGGTGGTAGCAGTAGTGATTTGTGTTATACCTTAGTTACTAAACTGTTCTTATCTCAACCTGTGGGAGTTGCATCTTTTGATCCTCCTTCTCATCCCCCAGGGACTGGGGGAAGAAAGAAGGGGAAGTGAGGGAGCAAACTGCTTAAGGAGCTTAAACCACGATACCATCCTTTATTCCATGCCGTTCACTTCATGTTTAAATCCCACATTTCCAATATACCATTACTCTTATATATATACACCCACACAGAGAGAGGGAGATCATTCCTTACTACATGGACCACTCCCTATAAAGCTGCTGAGTCCATCCGGTCCATGATGTCAGGCTCCATCTCTTGTAACAGTCTTTCAAGAGCAGGAGAAGCTGTGGGCAGTGTTCACACTCGTGAATAACTTGGGCAGTAGTGTTCATTGCTAAGTCCACCCCTCAATCATAAGTCCATCTGTATGCTGCATCTCTGCCCTCATGGCCTGAGGTGTCATGGGCCCACCAGGCTCAAAATAATTCACCCTCCCCTCCAGCAGTTTCTGCAGTTTGTTGTCAGGGACTCCATACAGCTGCCTTCCATCTCTGATGCTCCCAAAGCACTGGAGAGGCCCAATGGACTAGATACTTGTCCATACTGTCCCACACCCTGCCACTCATGAGTGTCCAGCCTTAGAGAAAATCCCTTGGTCCTCCTATATCGTTGTCTAACGCTAGACAAGTCCCAAACATGACTCTGGTTAACTCTTGGAACCAGATGAAATGGTCATGGGTAAAACATACTCTGTATGCATGCCAACATTCTTCTCCTCATCCCACTGGGAGCAGGGGGAGGAAGAAGGGGGAGTGAGTTAACAACTGCATGGCTGTTTTACGGCTGGGCTTAAACTATGACGTACACTCAAGGACACAGCCCTGTTGAGCCATAAAATGTGCTAAACCAGAAAAGAATAAGATATGATATGTGGCAATGACTACATGGTCCCATAGTTTTGCTAACAAAATGAGCAGTAATTTCACATCTTCCAGGGCAACTCCAGTACAAATACCAATGTTAAGTGCAGCAGCCCTTGTAAAACATACTAGCGCTCCTTCATGGTCCTCTTTGGTCAGATTTTATCTGGTCTTGGAGCTTCCAGTGGTTTTATTTCACTGAGTTGTCCTTCATCTACCCAGACATTAGAGGACTGGTCAAGCATTTTGCTCTTTTCTGACTTTGGTGTCACAGAAGTCAGACCTTCTGACACACATTGCCCAATCAGAATTGTTTTCCTTGTTTCAGTGTTTGTCCTTTTCAGAGGTGGTACAGGGCTTTCTGAAGTTGCCTATGTGTTTCTGCTAGAGGGAGAGCCTTACAGGATGAGGCCACCTGCTTATTTCCAGGGAAGATGCCAACCCAGGAAGAAAAAGTAGTCTTTCTTGGAGTGCTGCATTTCCCAAGGGTAAGGGAGGCACAACTTTTTATACACAGCCCTGGCACATTGATTTCTGTTAGAAGTAATTGCCTTGGTAGCAATTTTTCCACACTGAACTCTGTGATGAGAACAACAGATTCCATAGTACCAAAGCCATTTAGAAAACGCTACCTCCCTCATCTTAGCTCAGGCACCTACTGCTGGGATATACAAACAGTTCTTAAATGCCAACTGATCTACTCTGTCTTCATGGGATTGTATCCATGATCCATCATCAGTGTTTAGTTCTCTTCACCCCCTTAGACTTCTGGGGGTCGTCATTTTGAGTCATTGTTAATACTAAGGAAAGTATAGAGTGGCTGTGAAAATCATCACAGTCTCATTGAAGTCAACAGGAGTCATTTGAGTGGGAGCAGATGGCACCTGCTTTTTCTTTATAGCCAGTGTTTATTCACTGGCTCTAGATGCCTTTAAAATCTTTACACTGTCAACCCCTCTCTACATAGATCTATCCCAGTCTGCGCGAATGCAACATTTGCCAGCTGGGCTTCCAAGATCACACTGTGAAAATAACTACCCTAGAGGAGAACCACTTTGGCAGCAACTACCTGAGTACTGGACAAATGCAAGTAGTCAAAGGGCAAGGCTTTGGAGGGTGCTGCCATAAACTATCTGGTGGAACGTATTAAGGAGACATTCAGCAAATGTGACTGAGACCTCTGATTCTCTGCCAGCTGTCAGGTTTGGAATTACAGCCATAACAATTAGCCATGATTACTTCCCTATGTTGTTAAGTACAGTGCAAAGATCACCAGTTGGAGTAGTTTCCTTCTGTGATATTTAAGTTTGGTGCCAAAGAAGAACATCAGATCTCAGGGCTGACAACTAGAGATGGATTGGCAGCTGTGCTCAGGGAAAAGAGGATCAATATTTACTGTTTATGCTTAACAGGTGTCCCTCCAGACATGTACAGGCAGTATCTGTTAAAACACAAACACTATTACAAAGATGAAGATAATAGCATCCCCAAGTAGCACTGTAGAGGTTACAGCCTTATCCCATGACTACCGTAGTTCAGGTAGAGGCCGTTTAGTTTGACCTAGCCAATCTTAAGCTATTCCCTGATCAAAAGCATGAAGAAAAGATCTATTCTGTTCCATTTAACAGAAAGGATAGGAAAGGATCAAATGTTATTAATTATTTGGCTTTACCTAGAACTCATGTCCACCATTGGAAGGCCACTTACCTAACCTCCTAAGATCTTTTAGGTAAAAGTGATGAGCAAATGCCAGAATTGGAGACCCTCTGTATGAGCACCTTTGATGACAGATAATGAAAGAAGTGTTCCCAGCTGAGTTCCTCTGGTGATCATAGCCAAATCTGGGGCAGAGCACCTCTCTAGGCAGCTTGAGATACTGGTTACTAGGTGCATTCATTGATAGTATCTGATAGCATTCAAACTCTAGGCAAAAACATTCATATTGAAAGAAGGATTAAACTAAATATTCTAAGCTTGATATACTTTAATATTGTATCTCAGGTTTATACTTTCAGTGAGTATAGGCTGAGTGCTATTTACTCGGAAGGAACTGGAAAACCTCATTTCCATCTCCATTTAAATTCTCCCATAACCTTACCTCATATCCTCAAGGCTTTCCTGAAAACTCTGGAGAGTGGAGTGAAGATGGGGTTTGTGTAGAGAGATAAATCAGTTCATCAAACCAGCTCAGAAGACTGCCTTATCCTTGTTGACCTCAAAAACAGATATAATATCAAAGGGATCACCTAGAAATGACATGACTCCAGTCATGCCCAGTTTGTGAAGTCTAAATTTAAAGTGTTTGATCCTAGGCTGTTATGGTCTGCAAAAACAGTTGATGCATACAAAATTACTATATTTAAGACCCAGCCAAATAATGTACCATAAGTAACTAACTCAACGCCTTCTTGAGTACCTACATGCTAATCACCATGTCCTAATCAGTGTGTGCTTCCTAGTTTGGCTGCTGGGCACCTTCTAGACAAGAGGTGTTCAGTTCTAAGCAATCATAGGAAGCAAAATCATTGTTTACTCTCCCTGACAGAACAAAATACAACTCTTACAATCAAACTTTGGTTAAATGCTTAAGGAAAGTGCATTTCTACCAGATCAAATGAATGCCCATGGAAACCAACCATGGCAGAAATAAGTTTAGTTAAACATTTGAACTAATCCTCTCTGAAATTCTTTTGGCAATGTTTATTCAGCTTTAATTGTTTCATGAACAGACAACAATTTAAGCAGGGCATTAGGACCTACATCAAGCCCATACGGTTCATTTGATACAATTAAATTTGACCACTTGAGAGGCATAAGTATTCTCAACTTGTGAATTAAAGGTGTCTCTGGAAGGCATGCAGTTTTTCACTAAATGTTGTTAAGAAGTAGACAGAAGCCAAACACAGCACTGTTATACAGAGTCAGTAATCTGATATTCTGCTATCATTACCATGAAGCTCTTTTTCACAGTAAAAAACACCTTAGGCCTGAGTTTCAGGAAGAGGCAATTTTTTAAATATGAAAGAGTAGATGCTTTGTTCTCCTATAATTAATGGAAAAAAAATCTTGCTGAAGTTTGCATAAGTTTAACCTATACAAGATCTGGTGTTACAGTGCTCCCTTACAAGGCACAACCTGGTAAGTAGTTATTGTTCCCAATTTTACTAAGAATTTTGTAATTGTGTAAGCTTGCCAAGTATATAGCAAGCTGATTTTATGTCTTCTCTGGAGACAGTGGAAATCTGTGGGTAAAAAAATAACCCGCAAATATTCTCTCAGTTCAAGCAGGAGCCTTTTAACTCCGCATCAAGGAGGAGGCCCAAGTTTTTATTAAGTTATATTGAAGTCAATGGCTTCA
This sequence comes from Forpus xanthops, assembly GCA_032466535.1. NCBI lineage: Eukaryota > Metazoa > Chordata > Aves > Psittaciformes > Psittacidae > Forpus > Forpus xanthops. The sequence goes on from JASSUY010029048.1 coordinate 45,318, forward strand.
AAGACATCTCTGATGCTTTATTGTCCAGGAAGAAGTAAACGGTGTCCAATGGCTGCCCAGCAAAGTTTGTCCTAAAGGAAGAGTGGGCATGCACAACTTGGCACAAAAACCTTGTGCACATGACCACCTTCAAAGGGATAGCACTGCCTCCAGGACCCTGAGTTCCTCTTAGTTCGTCCCTGGTAACAAATATAGAGGTGCCTCCAAAAATCCCGAGCACCTGCAAAGTGGACAAGCCAGAAAGTACTGATGTTTGCAGGGTGTGAAGGCACCTGAGGTCCAGCCTCATTGAGAGTTCTGGACGTGCTGAGGAGAAAGATCTTGGGTGGGGGGAAAGCACCATGCAGCAACATGCATCTTGTATGTTTGGCCTCTGGTAGATTTGGGTCTGGGAGAACAGTGATATCAACACATCTAAAGGCGTTTCAGCCCAACATAAAGTGCTCCCAGAGCTCCCAAAAGTACTTGTCCTCTTCCAATGATTAGTGGGGGCATTTAAAAGCAATTAGACTACTGACTTAAGTGCCTCAGCACAGGCTGAAAGGCAGGATGAATCTTGGTTCCAGAGTCCACAAAAATACTTACGTAAGCCCATGGTTACCACTTTGATTTATTATGCAAAGAGGAAGAGAAAGGAGAAAAACAGGAAAGAAGAATGATCCGCCTTCTGAGCTACTTAAAGTAAAAGTGAAAGGACATTTTTCAGTCAGGCTTTTCAAGAGCAAACTCAGCATAACGCTGAGAGGTGGCATAAAAAAAGGTAAAAAAACTGTTCTTGTGTTCATCCCTTCAGCTGCTCTTCTCTTTTAAGGACCTTTTTCTCGGCTACTCTGGAGTGACAGGTGACCTACAGTTTGCTACCAAAAGACATCAGGTGGGTGACAACAGTGCAATTTTTCCACAGAAAGGTGACTATGGAGATGCTCCAACACAGTCCAGATATCCTAGAGCTTATCAAAACACACAATGACAACTAAACATTGTTATAGCACTAACTGGCTTTAAGCTGAAAGAGGGTAGATTTAGATTAGGTATTAGGAAAAATATTGCCAGAGAAGCTGTGGCTGCCCCATCCCTGGCAATGTGCAGGCCAGGTTGGACGGGGCTTTGAGCAACCTGGTCTAGTGGAAGGTGTCCCTTCCTGTGGCAAGAGGATTAGGATGAGATTATCTTTAAGGTCCCTACGAGCCCAAACTATTCTGTGATTCCACGATCCTCAATCCCAGATTAAGGTCACCCCTTTTTACCCAGACATGTTCTCTTTTGCAGCAGACCTGGCCAGGTAGATTTCTATCCCTAGGAAAACCAGGTAAAGACAAAAAGTGACACTTGTCTACTTTGGCCAAGGGGACAGAAACAGTGGAGTCCTTCAAGGACAGATACAGTGTGGAGATAGAGGGATGGATGTCAGGGGGCTGCAGAACATGTGAAGAGCCTAACTTTGAAGGTCTGGGACAGTCACAGTTGGAGAGGGTAGACAGAAATGGTAGGAATTGAATGGAATAATAAAGTTACAGAGTTTTGGGAGGGGGTGATACAGCAAAAGTAGAATTTAACAAACTCTGAGACATGAGCTTAAGACATGTTGGAAAGGGCAGATAGGGATGAGAACAACAGGCCAAGAAGCTGCAAGCTATGGCTGGGATGGGAGGGAAAGGAACAGAAAAGTAAAGTGTTGTAGGGTCTCAGAGGTGAGAGGCTGAGGATAAGGAAATTAAAGAGTAGTTCTCTCCTCCCCCAACTTTAACAAGAATACTTTTTATGAGCAGACTGACATATGAATTCATAAGACCTCTCTATTCTTTCCAAACTCAGGACAGGGGGATGCCCACCTACAGTCTCTTTTTAATTTGTCAAGTGTGTTAGCAATACTTTAAATCTCAAATGACTTCATAGGTGAGCAGTATTACTATTGGCCTAGAGGAGCAACAGGACTAGCCAGCGGTATTTATCAATTGTTCAGGGTAGGCCTGCTCTACAGACACCTCTGAGACTGCAGGAGATATGTGCTTGTTGCTGTTAACTGCAAACTCACTCAGCAACAAAAGCATAGAGCTCAGTTCATGCTGCAAAAACTTAAATGAGAGCTTAAGCAACTGGACCACCTTGCAGCACAGACTTCCAGGGAGTCTTATTCTTTAAACATGGATTTCTAGCGCCATTTCAAATCTCGGAGGTACCCAAGAAATCTCTGCAGCGTGCCAGATGCTACAGAGGTCTTACGTGCAACTTTTCCCTTTGGAAGGAACAGATGAAAGCCAGGCAGGTTATGTTTTGGTATCTCAGCACTAGATATCTCTGCATGAGTAAGATGTCCTCATAGTCTCCATCAGACTGCAGTTCTACTCCTAAAAAAGAGAAGGCAAGGACTGCTACCAAGGTCAAGCAGCATATACTGACTCCTGCCTACAGTGCTTAAGGGTTGTGCCCTCCTGTCTGTACTGCTTGGTTTTGTATGAACTCTGAAGCCCATGTACCCTTCCTGTGACCTTGAGGGAAACATCTGTTTGTGCTTGTTGTCTTTTTCAGTAGGACGTCTGTGGGGATACCCTGATGGCTGTGCTTCAGCTCACCTGATATCTTTACAGAATGCCTGCAAACATTCATTGCATGCCTGGATGTTTGCTGTTAGAGCATGAGTGTGAAGACACAAAGGCTGTTGGGAGTGGTGGAGGGCTGTTTTGGGTAGAGGGAACCAAACCTGGTGAATTCTTATCCATAATGCCCTTGGAAGAGGTCCACAGGGTTTTTCTTCAGTGCAACATGTATCTGTGATCACCAGGTACTGACCATTGGTCAGCAGATACTGGCCACCCCTAAGCTCAGATGACATTTTTAGCTTCCAATGAGTCACTGCAATTGCTGTCCACAGTTTTCTTGTTGCAGTCAGTCTCACTAAATAAGCACTCAGATTGTTTGGTTAATTGAGTAGCAAAAAAAAAAAACCCACCTAAATTTAAGTTAAGAGCTGCTGGGTTTTGAGAGCTTGGGATTTCTACTGCTTTTTGCTGGTCAGCAAGACCTGCTAAGCAGGAGCAGAAGGTTGCAGGCCCCGTGTGATGCTGCCATTTTGCATTGGATCATGCTACTTTGGAGTACGTAACCCAGCCATGAGAACAAGCCTTGCTGCCCTGCAAACCCTGCCGACCCTGCATTTTAATGCTTAGTGTAATTCTTGGCCCACTGTCGTTTTGACAGCACTTGGACTACAGATGTCAATTTAACACAATTATTAAATTTAAGATGCATACCATGTAGGATACATCAGTCATCAAATCCTAGGCTAGAGGTCTGGATCTCAAGAGGTTTTGTTGCGAGTCCTCCTGCTCAGAGAGTCAAACACACTCCACACTACCCCAGGTGATTATTTGCCCAGTTTATACTTAAAAACCTCCAGCCACAGAAGGGCTTTCGCAGCTGTTTGTCCCAATCCACAGCAATGATGAAGTGAGCTACAGTGCTCCTGTACTCAGAAGGTGTTGATCCGGGAATCAGGAGAACTAGGCACGGCTTCTCAGTTGTCTTGCTGACCTATATGGTGACCTTCCAAGACTTCCCAGACTTATGAGGAAAGATATTCTGATATTGACTTTACCTGGCAAAGTGCTTGGTTAAAGAGCACTTCTGATAAAGAACTACAGACTAAGAAGCCCCTAATATTATTAGTGTTTAATAGCATTATTAATAATCTAAAATAATCACTGTTATGAAAATCAGATAATAACTCATTTTAACATGCTTGGAAAATAAAGCTACACCTAAGGATATTATTTTTTTCCCTTTGTGGATGGAACAACTTATGGGACTGATCCCCTTTCCTTGACAACCATAAGATTTGGGCTGCAGGTTACTGGATGGGGAGGGAGGAAACTTGCGCTCAGTAGTGTTTCAACCCATCTGTGCTGTACATCAGCAAGAAAGCAAAAAGCTCCCTCCCATAATCAGCTTACTAAACTCACCCTCTGATGGAGAGCCTGTAGCAAACCATCTCCAGATAAAAGCCAATGAACATGGTTGGAGTACAGGGTCATTACATGGGGAAAGTATAGTGGAGGTATTTGACTGCCAGGCGCTGGAGAAAATATCTGCAGGAACACTTGTGTTTGCCTGGTGCAGGTTATTTACTATGGAATGTCTTTTGACTTGACTTCCCTGCCCTCCTCTCCTCCAGCACACACAGAAGAATAGGGCTGTTGGGAAACTTTAATCTCTTCCATGCAAGAATTTTGCCTCTGACATGTATGAGGAGTAGGAACAGGACTGCAGCAATAAATAAATGCCAACATGATCAAAAATAAAAGTATGAAGCGTTATTAATGATACACTGGAGAGAATGGAAGCATGCTATTCCAGAAACACCTTCAGGATCTGAGTAGTATCAGGGGTGACACAGCCTGATGCTTAGGAAGCAGAAGTGGGCAAAGCAGTGATTTACTATACAAACAGCAGTATCTGAGCCCACAGTTGGATATTTCCTGTTTGATTTGTTGAGTTGTTCTGAACTACAAGGACAGATCAGACACAGGTTTGTGCAGGTAACCTGCCTCTGACAACAGGAACTGCCATGTTTTCTCTTGTTTTCATTACAGAGCACACCTCCCACCCCCCTCCACTTTCCATCATGCTTTCTATGCTCAGACCTCCTGGAGAAGTTTTGACAACCTGCAGCCCATATGCCCTTGCTTAGAAGAGAAAGATGGCTGGATTGCTGGGATGCCCAGCAAAACTCTGGCCAGGAAGGAGGCTGAGAGTTTGGTGATAGAGGAGGGCTCTCACCTTAAAAGCACAGCTCTTTTCCAGCATTTTCCCCATTTCACTGATGCATTTGAAATACAACCACCTGATGCAGTGCTTTACTGCAGCAAGTAATTATCTGGCAGCTCCTATTCTGAGCACTCATGCAACCACATGTAGATGGAGAAGGAAACAACTCATTTGCATACAGAGCAAATATTTTGTCATCACCTGCTGTTCATCCTAATGAGATTTTGCCAGACTCATTAGAATGATTCTACGCTTCTTAATACCCACTGGGATTGCTTTATTATTTGATAGAGTCAACAGCTGGCATATGCCACAATGTCTTTGTATTCAGGTCCCTTGAAACCTCCAAAGGCAGCTAAACAAAGGCAGTGAGTAACCAGTTATGTTTCTCTCCTTCTCCCAGGATGTCTTAACCCTGACACCAGTGACTTGTAAGTATCTCACTTAAAAGGATCTCTTTATCAGTCCACTCCCACTGGCTTCTAGATGGAGTTGGGATCTTTTCATTAGGGCTGGGTTGGACATAGCCTTGGGTGGCATGGTTTAGTGGGAGCTGTCCCTGCCCAGAGCAGGGGGGTTGGAACTAGATGACCTTAAGGTCCTTTCCAACCCTAACTATTCTATGATTCTATGACTGACTTGTCTCTGTGTGGCTGAAGGCAAGGACCCTGAGGGCACCTACTCCCTGCAGAGGACTAATGGGGATTTCTGGTTTTCTACTTCCCCTGCTAGTTTTAAAAATCTTGTTTCTAAACCCACTGATGGTGTTCTTTTTCTCTCATCAAAAAGCTATATAAACAGCAGGAAAGAGCCCTAATGCACAGATAAGGAAGTGATGAAATAGAAAAAAATAAAAAAAATCAGCTGTTGATTCTTTCTCTTCAATAAGAAACTATAGAAGACTTGGGCATGGCCCAAATTTACATGGCACTTCATGTGCGTAAACTTTCCATATGAGTTGGTGATCGTGGACCAAGTGCTATCAACTGCAATAAAAACAAGCCAAAATACAGAGAAGTACTTTTTCTCTAGTCTGTCAGCTGTAATAATCTGAGGTGTTCCAACCACGTTAGTGGGATATAATTGGTTTGGGTGTTACTTATAACAACATGGATTAAAAAAATATTCTGAAGTGTGATATTTAAGTTGACAGTGTCACTTTAAACAAATCCACTTTAGATGATTTTTGCTTTGGGAGTCTCCTTTTACAAACAGACCTTGCCAAGAGCCAGAGTAAACATTATGCTAATCTTAGATCAGCCTTTAATTTCTCCTACTTCCTTTCCCTTTGCTTTTCCTTTCTATTTCCTTCCAAGACAATAATATTATAGGCAATTTAAATCAGACATGTCCGTAGCTGAACAAAATCACCAATAGAAGACAATAAGAATGGTAATAAACTCAGTATAGTAATTTTTTCCCCATCACACCAGCAATTACACAGGTAAAGAAAGAACAACTAAGTGCTCTTAACCTGATATTGATCTTTTAATTTTCTCATACCATGTAATATTAAACAGGCTTATGCTACTACAGGGAACCCTGGCAACAATGAAGAGCAGACATGAAAAAGCCAGACTTATTGCAGGCTTGAGCAAGGGAGATAATTTTTTTATGCCAATGGTAATAATTATGTCCAATGGAAATAGTGAAATTAAAGACAGATTAATACCTAGACACAAATTCACAATTTCAGTGAAGTTTGTATCTGGCCCAATTCCTGCCATGTTTGTGTTCACATGATACACACTGCTTACTCACAGCTCTTGCAAGGCCGGTCTATTGGTCAGTGGTTGGCACAGGCTAATTAGGAATTGTAGCTTCTGTCTACGCAGTGAAGAGTGAAGTTGGCAACATGTTAACTCACAAGCATTAAGACTCACATGCTTTTCATTCATACCATGGGCTGAAACCTCATTGTAGCTAACAGGAAGAGCCAAGTTTGAGGTGTTTGCAGTTGGGCTGGTTTTAAACCTGAATCAGCTGTTGTTCGGTCCACAGAGCATATACCCATCTTTAGATCTGTTTGCAACACATAGGTGCTGGTTGCCTTTCTAACTTACCTGATGCCTAGCTATTCCTTCTGGAGTCTATTAATCTCCTATTAGGTCAAATCATATCTGCCAGTCCTGTGTAAATACTTTAAATAAAGAAGGATATTGTGAAAGAAAATTGATACCTATGTTTAAGCAACTGAGTTGTACATCAGCATTTGGTTCCCAGATTAGCTCTTCAGTCACTGCTGACTGCACTGACTGAGATTTCAGTTGACTACATTGGATGCTTACACACCTGGCTAACCTGTAGACACCAAGTGTATGCTACCGTTTCCGACTCACTGGACATTGGTGTTATCCTGCAATAGTATGGTTGGCCTCCAGCTGCGTCTCCAGGTGGACATGTGCCTTCTATAGATGTTCTGCAATATCTGTCAGCCCAGCCTGGGTACCTCAGCTATCTCATAGCATCTTAGATGGCTCTTGGTATCTACGTGTGAGCAACTTAAGTGACCTCATGGAGTATATAATTTCAACAAGTATCCAAACACAGCAACCTGCCAGTGATGGCCTTGAGGCTCGCACCATGAATGATAGACAAGTCTGCTTATGACAGCAAACTCGGACCTGTGTTTAATTGAAGGCACAAATAAAACCACAAACAGCCACCACGGGAGAAAGAATGGTGAACAGACCCTGCAGGGTGAGGTTTTCTTCTCCATGCTTTCATGCTGTGTGCAGTAGCGGCTCCTCGGATGTATTCTTGCTGGAAGAACTCTGTCAGATACAGAGGAAGTACCGAATTTGAACCATATGTAGAGGCCTGCACAATGCAATCCCATTTGCAGCTCCATTAATTATAGTTTCTGTTATTTCATTTGTACCACTTTAATCTCTCCAGTCAAATTATCATCGAAGTCCTACCCAAATTAGCAGAAGGCTGAATTTTTCCTTTCCTGATACATGTCAAGGAAGACAGCCCTGATTCAGACAGGTTAAGAGACTACCTCAAACCTTCCATTACTTCTGCAAGACTTTAAAGAGAGTTCAGAATGTTTGGATAGTTTTGCTTTTTCCATTTCCTGAGGGTAGCTGGGGTCGTTGACACTTTCAGTATTTCTGATCATCCCCAAAATCCTCTAGCCACTGAAGGGAAGAAAGGAGTGAGACAGGTCAGATAGTCAGACATTTGCTCCAGGAAAGGATCATTAGTGAAAAAGAAATGGATTCTAGTGATGAACACATGGTCTTTTAGGGGATAAGCATGGGAAGGTCTGATACTGAAATTTTTTATTATTCCTTTATTTTTCCTAGTTTCTATATAGACCCCACCATTGGAATTCCATGGTTTTCATACTAACTTAAAACCAAAGAAACCAGAAGAATAAAAGTTGTCAGTTGCACGAAACATGGACAGAAGTTATAGAAAACATAAAAACTTAAAAATAGAAAAGCACAAAAATGAAAAAAAGCATGCCTTTTAGGAATGCCTGCAAATACAGATCCTGCTTGTGGAAAAAAAGGAAAATAATGCAAGTGGAAATATTTTAAAAGAATCATTTTAAAATTTGGTTTATTTAAAAAAATGAGCCTATATAAAGTTGCAGCCTAACTTTGCTGCACTTGATGGAACAATTTGAATTATGGTAAAAGAATATTTTTTGTACTAAGCATTCTAACTTCAGTTAATAAGTTTTGAGGAAAAGTGAAGAATGCTGCATTTGTCAAAGTCATTGACTAAGCAGAATTGATGGGTGTGCTCAGCAGGCTTTTGAAGCAAAACTCTTTTCTTTGTTTGTCCAGCTCAAGGATCCTCCACATTATCTGTGTAGTGCAACGAGGATGTTCTGAATCACAATAATAATAATGATAACAATGACAACAGTGAAAGATGCTACCAGAATGTGTCCTCCAGAAGAGAGCACACCCTGGAGCTTGTGGCATGGGACACTTGGGCATCTCTGTAGGGAGCCACATGGGGCCCCACAGAGTTTATTAGCTTAGGCTCAGCACTGTTCAAACACAATTATAAACCTCCTTGACCTTAAAATCCTAATGCTGTCTTCACATGTCACTGTACCCAAACTGATAAACCACACTGCACTAAGCCAGCTCAGGTTCTACATCTATTGCACAGTTAATATGCAGCTCAGATACTGACCCTGGGTATTTGACGGATGGGGTTCAGTTCAGTATCTTATTGAATTCCAGCTGAGAGTATATTTAAGAGTTGGAGAACCAGGAGAACTTTTTTCTGTCTTCTAGTATCTGGGGTGAGAGGATGAGACATATTCATCCAAAATCTTGAAAACCCAGACAACCAGATCAGTTCAACTGCCTCATTTTCACAAATGCATTGTTTAAAAATAGATATATTTTAAGAATTCTGTCCTTTTCACTTTTCATTTAATTCTAGTTTCTGACACAAACTGAATAATAAAAATTCCTTCTCTAATAAAAATGAGAAAAGTTTTATTTCCAAATAAACATGCTATGCTACATGACTGTTTAAATCAGGAGCTTCCCATTCTGTGTATCCTCTAGTAACTCTTATACTTCTAATTAACACTTACAAAAAAAGAACAAAATGTAGTTTAAAAGAGCCATGCCCTATTTAAGATATGCAATTTAGCATTTACTAAGCAATGAGAATATATACTCCTTAAAGAAAGCAAACAAACCTGAAAGCAAAACAAGATTAAAACAACTTCTGTAAACCCAGGTTCCTGATGATTAAAACATACCCACAGTCAAAATCTTATTCTAAGTCTATTAATTCCGAAAGCCATCCGCATAGGTTCAGTCACAGGATTTCTTAATGCTTCCATACTGTGAGCCATGGATGGTCGTCAGCCTTGAACATCTCTATTACCCATCACTATCAGCTTGCTCCTTGGAGAAAACTATCTCCATTCATATGACATTTCAGGAAAGAAGGCTCCATACAGGCTCCTCATTGACCAGTAAGTCAGTACTGCCTCCCAGTTCAACCCTTCTACACAAAAGTATGGGAGAGCCTCCAATGAGACCATTCATGCTTTCTTCCAGAAGAGACATTTAAAATCCATCTAAAGCTTATTATTATTACTATTATATTGTTGCTTTATGCAAGCAAATTCTCTCACTGTAACCTGTTATCTGATCTCTCCCTCCTTGATCATGATAAAAGCCCTTGAGAAGGGCTGGTCCTATCTCCATCTCAACCCTGCAAAGATCCTGGACTTTTTCCCAGTTCAGCATCTAGCTGGCATGTAAAATGGAAACAGCACTAGTGACAGTGATGAATGATTTGCTCTTGGCTGTTGCCTGCTTTCACACTGCTAGATATCCCTACAGCATTTGTCTGCATAAACCATGGAATCCTTTTGTTCACATTAAGGATGTTTGGTCAGCATTACCAGATCTAACTAACAATCTCTACAGAGCAAACTGGTGAACTTGTGCCCAGAGTAAGCAGACAGTACACAGAGTAAGTCCATTTGTTGACTGAACTCCCCTCTCTCTCAGGACTACGGCAATCACAGTTGTGGAATTATTTAAACTCAATTAATAATTCTAAAAAAAAAAAAAAGGAGAAAACAGATACTTTTGGCAGCTACTGTATAGCTTACTTGTTAGGTAATTGAAATTGTACAAGCAATTAAAGGGCAATTATAAACAGCAAGTGAGAGAGTTGTGGAAAAAAGAGATGTGGAAAGACTAGGCTATGGATAATTCACTCTGTCTTAAACAGGCGTTTGTCTCAGTGGTTCCTTCAGCAGGAGATAAGCTGAATTACAGTGCAGTGCCTGGGGGAAGAGAAACCACCAGCTCCCCAAACCAAGTGAGTTTCAGCGATGTGGATACCTGGAGGCCCTCAGATGCAGCAGGCAGAGGAGGTCAGAGCTGCACTACAAGGGCCTCACCTTCTGAGCACTGGCCGCAGGTTTCTCAAAACCCAAAGCTAACACCAGCTGTTCCCAAGCTACTCTCCCCACATTTCTATACCAAGTTTTCCCTTTCCCACCCCCCTCCACCATGAAATGGGACAAGGAGAGCTCTTGACCCAGAGCTCTTCCTCAAATGCTGTGATGTATTTCTAAACCCATCTGATGTCTATCACAAGTCCACGCACACAAGTCAACTTTCCTAAAAAACTTTCCTATTTTTAGGAAAGGACAGCAAATGAGCAAACAAATACAAACCCTTCCCCTTTCCACATGTAATACCTTTTTATCTGCTTGCCATCACACGTATTTTGGAGCCTCAAAATGGAACATCAAAGAGATGGATCATCTCTGCATGTCAGGCTTGCCTCTCCAATGCATGAGCTGTGTTTGCCTTTGCAGTCAGCAACATGGCAGAGAGGGCTATACCCAAATGCAGCCTGATACAAGCACATCATCTTCCATGCAGAGCCAGAAAAATGCAGTATGACCTATGCATGTCCCCTTGAAAACAAAGGCATGGAGAAGGGAAAGCCTTCTAATAACAGTGAAAATCAGAGCAGGAGAAGGAATGCGAGCTTGTATAAAAGTTGGTGTTTTTTTTATATACTCTGTACATCTCATATTACAGGCTCATGTTCATCAGTAGCTCGAGGCAGCCATTTTAATAAAAAAAACTAGGCAAAGTTTAGGGAAGGCATAGAGAAAAAGGTGCATGTGTGTGCATGCTTTTACCAGTGCTGTTGCTGACAAACTGAGTTGATAAAGTACATTTCTTGCTTGGGGGAACCCCTAACTTTCTCCCTTTTGCCACTGCAGAATGAAAACATAAGATGTATCTATAAAGCCACAAGAAAAACATGCTAATATATCAGGGGGGCTTTTGTTGCACTTCAGACTCTGAGAATCTGCCTGCAAACATCTTTCGGTAACTTCAGCATGGAGGTTCCCAGGTGAGTTACCCTAGATAACACTGGAAGGTGTTAAGGATTAAAAAAACCCAGATTCAACTCCAGCTTTAAACCTGCCTGTTTAATTTGGTCCTGGATGCCTAAGCACATATGCCAGGTATATTTTTTTGTGCTTCTGGGCTTGGATCAGCAAAACACCCCTGTTCCAGAAGGCTCCTGTTTGCATTCTCACCCTCTCCTCCACTGCACCACTTTGTTCTCTCACTATTTCTCCAGACCATCTCTTCAGTGTTCTTAGTGGAGAGCAGGAACATCTAACCCCTTCTTGTTGGGCCAGGTATGTGGGAAGGCCTTTTTTTCCTGTAGAAAATCAGGAAGCCTGTGTGGAGCAAAACAGTCTGTTGTGATTAGAAAGCAGGCAACAAACAAGAAAGCAGAGGCGTTCTGAGCAAAGTTACTCCAGGGAGTTGCTAAAATCCACAGACCCACTGTGATGTTGCTCTATATTTAGAATCAGAGAATCACAGAATCATTTATGTTGGAAAGGACCTTTAAGATCACCAAGTCCAACCGTTAACTTAGCACTGCCAAGTCCACCACTAAGCCATGTCCTTAAACACCACAACTACAGATTCTCCACAGGCACCAGTGTATGTTTCTCTGCTCTTGTCAGAGTAAACAATAATCAGGCTGTATTTTACTCCATCCACAATCTATCTTTAGGGCTTCACTTGCTATTAACCCTCTGCAGAAGAGCACACACCCATCTCAGCCCATATACAGGGAAGGCGCATCCAGCATCCCAGCCCTCAGCATGCCTGCAGACAGGAATGCCAGTAGCACCAGAAACCTGAAATTTTCCTTCTCATGATGGAAGCAGGAACATCATCCCACTGACACACTCCCCATTCCTGCCTGTGCAGGCAGCATAGGGCTGGGGCTGGTAACTGCAGCCTGCATAAGGCAAAGCATGCTTGTCTTGATGGGTGATGTCGTTACTATGATCACGATAGGGTCCTTCCTCTCAGAATCTGCAAGAGTAAGTCTTTGATTTACTTCAGCTTTTTACTTCTATTTTAGCTTTTGATAAAACCTACACTATTATAGCCAGGAAAGTCTGCTTTTGCACCTGAAATGCTGCTCAAGGAGTAGACAATAACAAGTAGCATTGATTTATTGCTGCAGAAGAGATAGAGAAAGAGGAATGTAATAAATGCTGAGGAGATGAGAAATGCACCCATTCACTCACCCCCTACACACACACACTCACAGGCGCTCCAGAGAGGGAGGGGAGGTTATCTGCCATGAACCAGCACATTGCTGAAATTCTAATGAAACAAGAGCCAAAGCAGGTAGGTGGTGGTAGAAATGCTGAGTTTGATGCACATTTATCATCTTCAAACGCTGAACACAACTTGATGAGAAATGTCAAGAGAAGGGCACCCTACCAATTGAGAAAATACTTTGTAAGAAAGATAGAACTGGCTATTTCCTATGCAGAATAAGAATAACTACGCTCTACTCCGAAAGAAATCAGAGGCCCACTTTGAAGGAATGCTAATAATCTTGGCAGAGCAAGCACACAAATGTTAGAAAATGTTAATTAAAAATTACTTTTGCTACCTTAATTCATCTCCCATGCATACATATATTATGCATACATGGTTTGTACTGTCTGATCAGACAGTGTTTTTCCACACGGCTCCTTCCTTCAGTACGCAAATTAGACTTCCTCTGGGGCTATGGCAGCATCTCTACTTCATGTTATTACAAAAGCTAGAAGCAAATGAGGAATGGGACTGTGGGGAAGAGAAAGTACAAAATTACATCCTTGGATCCTATCCCTTCCTTTGTTCCAGAGGGCTTGGAGACACTGTTCGGCCAAGCTTTTCATAGATAGGCTCTAATTGTGTCTTTTTCACTTTCTAGGTGCCTGAATTCCAAGCCCAGCGGTTTGTTTTACTGAGCTCTCAGCCTCAGCTAAGTCAGGGAGAGCGATGCTTCGGTAATTCACAGCATCACATCCTATAGGAAGAGCCCTGAAAAATCAAGCCCCAATGGATTTAAACTGGGCAGCTGCAGTGCTGACTTAGCTGCCTATTTGCCAAATGACAATATCATGATATCTCATCACAAAGAAGTTTTGCTAAAATGAAGCAATATTTGGGGAACTCCTGTACTGCAGTTGTGAGCACCATAGAAAGTCTCATAAGGAAAATATATTCCAGGATTCAAAGAGCATAGTATAAATCAGAAATATACTGGAAAATAACATATCAACTAGGTGCTTGCTAGCTGAGACATGTCCTTTTAGTGCGCAGCATGAGACTAAAGGATTTTGGATACATGAAGAAACCCCAAGTGCAATTAAAAACAAAATTAAAGGGAGTTAAGTAAGGTTGCATGACATCCACATGACTTATCAGTAGGGTAAACATCATGGTGTTAAGATCTGTCGAGACAGCTGAAGGACCACACCTGTAGGGTGAGAGCCTGCTCTAACAGCATGTGAGAGAGGAAACATGCTGTCAGCAGTGGTTTCACACAAAAACACTGACATCAGTATACTGGGAAATGTAGGAATAGACCCAGTCCAGGATGTGGACTAGTGTCTTCTCTTGAGTGCAGAACTTTAAATGGTTACTGTTGTCCTAACCAACTTCTGCCTCACCCCTTAGGACTTGCCCCACTGTAATCTTCTGCCCATCTCAGCAATTCCATCCCATTCTATAAAACCTGTGGGTTTTGAGCTCATCTTCCCAGTTTTAGTCATGGTAGACTGCCTGTGCTGGCTCACCCCATCCAGGTCCTCCACCCCTCTCCCCACAATAGCTATCAACATGAGTTGTCCCTATAGAGCCCAATTCCTCTTCTGCTCTGTTTTCCTTTCCCTTACACAACTATCTCTTCATCCGCAGAGCACTGGAGAGTTTCAAAGGGTAACTCACAACATTTTTTAGATAGCCTTTTCCCTCAGCCTGAGTTCTGGTCATGAGAAACAGCTCTAAATGAAATTCTTCTCTCTCCCCCCAGCCCCCCACCTGAGATAATTCAGCCTGAGGCAAACACCTGGATTGGAAAAATTGACTCCAATGGTCAAATCCTGGCAAAACTGCAAGTGACTGGAAAATAAGAAAATGAAATGCAAAACTGTCAGAGCTACCTATAAAAAACCTTGAACTTGGGAGAGAGTTGAGCTGCCTTGGTGTCTCCAGACATATGTCCTGGCCATGTCTTGTAGACAGCTTGGAGCTGGGTTTGCATCAGTAACTGCTATAGCCCTGTCACCCTTGTTTCCACCAAAATGAAAGCTATCTGCAAGCTGCAGTGTGACCAGGATGACTGCAGGACAAACACCTTTCTAAGAGAGCAGACGGCTCTGCTCTCTAAGTAGGGTACATATGGATCCCAGGAGCTCCTCCTAGACCCCTGAGGAGACCCACCCAGTGACGTGCCACAGTGGGGATAGCAGTGTAGCCACAAACCTCTCATCCCCATCCCAAAGCAGCCACACAAACAGGCAGGAGATGGTCCCTTACCCCAAAGGGACCTACTATCCCAGGGGTCCCCAGGGTGACCAACATGCTCAGCAAGGACTTGCTTCGCTGTAGGCATGTTGTCTTTTACTCTCCAAAACCAGCTTCCATCCACTTCTGACAATGTGAACACCTAGTGCTGTCGTGCCTTCAGCACACTGTGTTAAATGTTAATGTTAAACATTAAACAGCAATAAAAGATGGTCTCCAGCACAATCTCCCAGCTCTTTCTCCTTGCTGCTAATCTACTTTCTGGCCTTGAGCAAACTGCTAAATCTTTCTGGGAACCAATTTCCTCAGTTAATAAAGTCTGCAGTGGGATGCAGTGAAGATCGATTTATTAATGTTTGTGTAGCATGGGAAGGTCCTTGAGGGGAAAACTCATGGCAGAGCAGCATTGTTACTCTTATCTTCTCAGAGTTAGCATCTAACACATCTGCTCAGGGTGACTCAGTCCCACGTCTGGCCTATTGCTTACTAGGAAGTACAGCAGAGTTTCTATGGTACAATGAAGCATTGGAAATAAACTGAGACAGGGATTTATAGCTGCATTTTCTTGCAATGTGTTATAATAGCCAGCATTATTTAATCATGGAAACATGATCTGGCCGGAGCTAACTAACTTTGCTCAGGTGTGCTTGTAAATTTAATTTCAGTTCTTCTACCTTGTGCAGAAGTTGAATGCAGGCTAATGTGTGTGCTGGAAAAATAACAAATTGTATTACGGTATAGAACAGGAAGCCTTCTATAGTTGCACAATAAAATAGTAAAATTCTGTGCATGCAATATTTATATAGCACCATTCAGAAATGTATTTAAAGGCTTTATATAAGCAACTTGCATGCTACACCAGAGCCAACATGCCAAATCCTATTAAACAGAGGAAAGCCATTGTAAAAGTAAGTTTTCAATATAGGTTTAAACAAAGCATTCATTGGAAGAAGAATCCACTAACAATTGGACATAGGTATTATTAATACAAGTCCGATTAGGAAAATGAATCCACAACATAAAACATTTCCCCGTTATACTCTCTGTATTTAAGCTGTTACAGTTGTTTTATTTAAAAAATACAGTGCCTATGTGTCCTGAAAACCAGACTGGATGGGTCTGGATGTTCTTTTTCACTTGCATTATCCCAGCAATTAATAAGTAAGTGAAGAAAAGGAGTGAGGAGAATGCGGTACAGAAGTGAAACTAGACAAACTGAAATCCTCCACTACACTCCACTCCTCATATTTTTTCCATGGTATTTCCAGGCTTGCTGCTTACTTCATTATGTTCTTCTCACCCACCTACAGTCACACATGTTATTAATCACACATATAGGTTTAAGTACTTCTAATTCCCCTGAGCTGCTAGCTTCTAGAATGAAGCTGAGGTATCCACCACTGTATTAGGTCATGTGGCAGGAGGAAGCATATTTTTGGGCCATGCACGTCCATCCACATCAGTTGGTGGGTCTGAAAGACCCTTCACGGCTCACTTAGTGGGACAGAGGTGCCTGCTCATGGGGATGGAGGGATGGCTGCTGTTGTGGGGCTTCGGCTGGGAAAGGCACAGGTTCCTTGGCCACTGCATGATGCAGGCTTTGCCTTTCTGCCTTGGGAACTCATCTGTGTGAGGAAACACAGGGGATAGACCAGAGAGAGATCACTATACTGGGAATATGCTGTTTGCTGGTACTGTCAGCTGAAGGAAAGGACAAAAAACTTCCCTTGAAGTCCCATTTTGACTTGATATTAGGCAGCCTTGCTGCTGCCTTCAGAAATATTTTTGCAGTCCAAAATGGCTAGAGTATACCTGTGTTGGATTTACCAGAAAAAATCAACAGAATGTGCCAAAATAATATGTCTAGCCCTGGAAACAAAAATTATCAAGCTTTTCACCAACTAAGAAGTTGGTGAATAGTAGGCAAATGTCAAGTATTGCTGACTTTCTTTCAGATACACCTTATGAGTAAGACTCTGGATGCTGGTTTATTTGGGTTCCTGGAAAAACTTCTTATCTCTAAACTGCAATGTAGAATTAATACACTGAAGGCATTTTTAACATGTGCTTCTCAGTGCTTGTTTAAGAGCTTGATTGTTTTCAAGCAATATTTTGTCATTCACTACTTCACACCAGCTTTATCTTAAAACTAATACCAAGAGCTAGTTGTTCCAGACAACTGGAATGTGCAATACATGGAGCCAACACACTGGCTCCCACGTCATATACATTTCGAATTACGCAAGAAGTGGTGCTTATTGTACAAAAGACCATTTAGCCAGCTCTGGTGATCTCCAAGATGACCCACCTACTCTCACTCTGCTACACAATGCTAACTTTGCTGTATATACCCTGTATCTACAGGGATATCCAGATTCATCATCTCAGACTTTGACTTTTTTGGCTGAGAGCCCAAATCCAAAGGCTGTCTTTGAGTTAGGCTCTTCCTACAGTCAGAGGAAGGGAACATGCGCCTTGGGAAAGTGGCTCTGCTTTTCGATGGGCCGAGTCACTGTAGGTAAGCTGCCCCCCTGGCTGCTCCATTGACTGGAGGAAGGAGCCTCACGTAGGGCTGGCAAGCCTACAGTGCAATGTCCCAACCCGCCAGCCCTGCCACTGTTGGTGGGCTGAGAGGAGACCTTGCAAGGTGTGAAAAGCTTACCAACACTGCTCTGGGGTGACTCAGCTCCTGGCTTAGGTAATTCGTTTAAATAACTACATTTACACAGCCAAGCCCACAGTGGCTGAGGTGGCAGCCTCACTGTGAGGTGAAGTGCCCCACCAAACCCCAGTGGCTGCACTCAGGCTTTCCCAACCTGCAGTGGTGCGGTGGCTGAGGCACCCTGACAGTGCTAACCAGAGTGTCCCTGCCCCCATGCAGGACTGACTGTCTCCAGGCCGTTTCCACTGACAGCCCTCATTTCACCCCTCCTTCCATCACCATGTTTTGCCTTTTCTCCTTTCCAGCATTGGTTCCCAAGCACTTACCACCTCCCTGCTGCCTGTTTCCGCAGCTGCTGCCTCACACATGCTTCCTCCGCTGTTCTCCGGGTACACCCTCTCCCTCGAGCATTTCTCTCCCGCAGAGCTGCTGCTCTTTCCCACCAAGCACGGTTTCTCCCCTGAGTTTCAGACAGCACCACAGACATTCACCAGACTCCAATCCTCCAGGGCTGTGTCCTGCAGTAAACAACCACTGTCCCCACGGACCTCAAGTCCCTTCCTCGGTCATGGGGAAGATGAGAATTAATCACAGAGCTGCAGCACTCACTTTTGACTCCAGCCACAGACCAGCAGGGGAAAGGGACTGGAGCAGCTCAAGGGTGTTATGGATGTCTTAACAGAGTAATGAGTCCCTAGTGCCCTGATGTACAAGGTTAGCTTCTCTAAACCTGCTAAACATCTGATCTGCCCTGTTCCCCTATACTGTGTCTCTTGGATGAGAGGTAGAAATCATCTTCCTTAAGTTTAAGTGTCTTTAAAATGAAATAACTTGCACTTTAGGTGTGCCTGCTTGTCGCCATAGTTATAGACAGGGTCTAGGGGAATGGTTTCTTGTGTAGGTGTGCATGCTGCTTTGCAGGAGGTATATGATCCTAAAATGATAGACAGTTTGTGGGATGACATGGTGAGTGTGAGGGTCCACGGGGGCTGGGGCACACTTAGTCTAGCTACAAGCATGTAAGAGCCTGGTTCCTTGGGCCTGGGATGCAGCAGGTCCTGTTCAACAGGAGCAACAAACCAAACCATGTTCTTTCTACCCCAATCTTTTCCCTTCGTGTCCATCATCAAGCCTGGAGCAAGACAGATACTCTAGGGGCAGCCTTCTTAGGGCTGAGTTTACAGTCTCAGCATTATCTCTTCCTTATAGTCTCTTAATTCCAGAAATGAAGAGCAGGATTTCTGTCTTCTAGTCTGAGAAGACTAGAGTAAGACTTTACATCATTTCTGATGAGTCAGCTACTGTAACAAGGCACCACAATTGAGTTATTGAAGTTACAGACTTGGAACAAGAGCTTGCACATCTGAAGAGCATTGCTCTTTGGACTACAAAGAGCTCTGCATGGCCTATTAATAGATTTGGTCATGGCCCAATGCAGCTGTAGGCCCACTGAGCGGGACAGTATGTCCTAGTGGTGTTTAGTTGGCAGATCACACTCTCAACTCTTTATTTTTCACCCTACATTACTATTTCATTTCCCTTCTGCTGTTTCAAGCTGCTGATTGATCCAGAGCCGTGGGTAGGGGAGAGAAATGTATTTATATTACAGCATAACTGCTCTATATTGCCAAGTTAAAGGCTCGTAATCAAGCAGTGCTGCAGACGGAGGGCAGGTGTATTTCACAGCTGCTCTATCTCCATTCCTCTGCTCCAATAAGGAGTGAAGCAGCGCACATGGGTGCATTGGGGAGTGGGAAGGAGCAGGTCAAAGGAACTCTTTGTATGGAATATCAGCTTGGGGCAGCATGCTCTGGCATTTGTGACACAACCACAGGCTGTCAGGAGCACCAGAGCCTGAATGAAAGACCCCAATAACATAACTATTTCAGCACTAGTAAGGCAAACACGTATTACAGTTAGCACCTCATATAGCAGAGGAAAAGTAAAGTTTTACTGATAACAAATAAAACCAGACAGCGTGGTTATTAGTCCTGAATATGGCCTAACATGGTAGGCCCTCAATTATCCTGGTTTGTCAGAAGTATATATGTCCTCCTCCCTCACCCCCAACCTAGCTTTCCAAGCTTGGAAGGTCTCTCTATGCCAAAGACACAAGGCCAGCCTCACCTGATCTGTGCAGTGTTTTGAACAGCCAACGCCACCGCTGCAGAGCTGTGTGCTCAGGCTGGAGTGGCTTAGCTGTTGGTAGTGCAAACAGAGGGTGAATCCAGTCTTGCAAGGAGGATTGAGCCCACTAGTAACTGTCAATGTAGGCCAATGCTTTGTGCTGTTTTGGGTCCACTCCTTGCACAGGCAGACCCAAGCAATGAAAGTATCTCCCGGTTCAGAGGAGCAGCCAGGGTCACAAAGAGCTGTGTCTGGCTCACATTCAGTGCTGCAGGCTCTGTAATTTTCCTTGGTGTGTCAGGACACTTGCAAGAACCTCTGACTCAGGTTTCATCATCCTTGTACTGAATGTCATCCTTAGGAAAATAGCGCTTTGTTTTGATCCCAAAACTGAGATGTTTGAATCCACGCACCTACACTCTTCTGACAGCTGTGATCATGAGAAGAGCTGCAGCACCCAACAGTTATCTTCTTAACTACTTCTTATGTGTTTTGAGTAGCATCAGCATCAGGTTATGATACGATTTTGAAGAGCAGTTCCAAGTTCCTTTTGCCTCTCCAGAGCTGAAGGAGGGGGTAGAGCAAGGAAGTCAGAAAGCCATGGCAGCAGCAGAAATGCATGGTGCTGCTGTGGTCCTGCAGTCGCAGAAGCACTAATGTGTATGGTAATGATCTGGCTCCAGCATAACACCATCGGCCAAGCAAGAAGAGTTTCCAGCAAGACATCCAGGATGTGGCAACTCTGTGCATTAGCCATGCTGTGATAACTCTGTAGACTTATACTCTCACCCTAAGATAAACGTTAAACAGTTTGTCGGTGGACGTGGGATAAGCTGCCTCACATTTTCCATGGAGTAAGAGTCGGACACCCGGCAGTCGCGCTGGGAGCTGTTGCTGTTTTACAAGGTCACACCCAAGTTTGCCAAAAGGTCACTTTTTCGCATTGCCAAGCCCACACAGGGGACAGGAGCCAACCCAAACTCACTGAAGAATGCAAACAGAGACTCAGCCTGGGCGTCCTCGTAGCCACCTCAGCATAACCCTGCGGGTGAAGAGTGAATGAGAAATGAGAAAGGAAAGGCAGAGAGAAAGTCTTTTGTAAAGAAGGAAGGAGAAAACAGTTGGGTTTTTTTTGAGTTGTTGCTTTACTTTTTTTTAAAGATAATTATTTTTAAAATACAGCTCTGCAGCATGTGATAAATGTCCTGTTGTTCCTGGCGGATACTTAGAAGTGACTCATTAAACATTTCAATAACAATGTATTGTTCCTGAGATGGAAGGATTGACAGTGAAAGAAAGCCATTGCTAAAAAATGAGGAACAGGCAGCAGTGTGACTGAAAATGCTATTCCGCACCCCAGTAGGCATCTGCAAATGTAGCTGATACGTGTTTTCAAAAGCTTGGCTTTATTTGCTGGTATAAGTTGGCGGTTGCCTCTTGATTTCCACTGAAGTAGACTGGTTGACACTGAAAGAAGGAATGAATTTCATTATGTGCATTAAAAAGAAAAAAGAAAAAGTGGGAGTTTTGATGTGGAAAATGTCTTCTCGTCGACACTAAGAAATACCTTAACACTGCCCCTCCCTGTAATTCCTGTACCAAGACCACAGTTTGTATTTCAGGTGTAGCATAAGGCTTGGAAAGACAAAGTTCAGAGACTTCAAGGAGCGGAGAATTCATCATATCCCCTCAGGAGTTATTTCAGTGCTTAATTAGTCACTGTTAAGATGTGCACCTTATTGCTAGCTGAAACATAGCTAGCTTCAGCCTCCAGCCATGGGATCTATTACATGTTGCCTGGTAGATTAAAGAGTCGCCACTATAACAATCTATGAAAAAAAATCACTTGTTACAGAATAAAAATTGGGTGAGGCATATCAAATTGCAGGTTTATAGGTCATGAGAAGGTTTGCAGATAATTTTGTGCTGCTTGCTCCTGACAAATGCTGACACCACATTTAGAGAAGAATGATAGTTCTTCCTCTCAGTAATTAGGGAAGCCTGAAGGGTCTGAATATGATTACAGTTTCAGAGGGACTGTAATCCTCAAATTCAGAGGATAGTTTCCAGCACTATATTTTTGTTCTTCTGGGTTTCTTATCTTCTTTGCCAGGTGAGTCACTTCCAGTGAAAAGTACAAATGTTGCAAAGAGCTCAAAGAGCATAAACAGAATGAATGGGCTTGTTCTTCTCTCCCTGAA
The DNA here is from genome assembly GCA_032466535.1 of Forpus xanthops. Classification (NCBI taxonomy): domain Eukaryota; kingdom Metazoa; phylum Chordata; class Aves; order Psittaciformes; family Psittacidae; genus Forpus; species Forpus xanthops. Next base: position 67,433 of record JASSUY010029048.1, read on the forward strand.
ATGAGCTAAAATCATAGCCTTTGCCTGGTCAGGGTTTGGACACATTTGGAACATATTCACTCCTCACACTCTGATTTCTTCTTGCAAATAATACATAATTACAAAAGACATAGCCCCAAGTGGAAAAGGCTGTTTACACAGGCTATCTACATACAGACAATAATACTTTTTACATGCCTGTTTCAGAGATACTTAACAAGTTAATTTCTTTCTGTTTCATTGGAGGTCTGTCCCAGCATGCTAATATCTGGGCTCTAAATTGCTGCCTTACAGATATTTCCAACAACATTTTGCTTTTTATTATTGCTATTCTCTGAATCTCCTCCAGTTTATACTCCTTTGTACTGAGGCATCAAAACAGCCACGTAAAGAAAACCAGTAACCTGTTAGTCACTGTGCAGCATGACTGCTTACGATTCCTGATGCAGAGAAGAGCAAAGCCAAATAATAGAATACAGAATAATTTGGGTTGGAAGGGACCCTCAAAGATCATCTGGTTCAATCCCCCTGCAATGAGCAGGGGCATCTTCAACTAGATCAGGTTTCCCAGAATCACATCCAACCCGGCCTTGAGTGTCTCCACGGGTGGTACATCCACCACAACTCTGAGCAACATGTGCCAGTGTTTCACCACCCTCATTGTAAAGAATTTTTTTCCTCACATCCAGCTAGAATCGCCCATCTTTTAGCTTAAAACTATTACCCCTCATACTATCACAAAGGTCCCTGCTAAAAAGTCTCTCCCCATCTTTCTTATAGGCCCCTTTTAAGAACTGAAAAACCACAATAAATTCTCCCCTGAGCCTTCTCCAGGCTGAACAAGCCCAACTCTCTCAACCTATTTCCATAGGAGAGGTGCTCTTGCCCTGTTATCATTTGTGTGGCCCTCCTTTGGACTCTTCCCAACAGGTCCAATGCTCCTGAGTTGGACTCAGTACTCCAGGATAGAATAGGATATGTGAAGCCTTCACTGGCCAGAAAGAAGAGGTAACTCATAGTCTACCTGTCTCCTTTGAGCTCTGCACCCCATGGGGAGGAAACCAGCTTCTGGTCCACCACCATCCCAGGAACATGTCTCTACCCCTAAGCACCACAGTTTGAACTCAGTGCTGATGCCTTCCTGACATGCTAACTGCTCTCTGGGTGAGAAAGTAAGGCTCACAGAGCTGCTGAGAGACAATCAAGCTGGGGAGGAGCTGTGTGATAGGAGAGGAGATCCTGCCCTGAGAAAAGAGGAGTGCCTGGGACAACTCACGCAGGTTACATCATTAGGTAAACCAAATAAATAGTGTTTAAAGGAGGAGGGGAGCTGGTTTGGCTTAGGTGTTGGCATGCTGCTTAGGGTTTTGTGGATGCACTTTGGGGGACATTTTTGAACCTGACCCTCTTCTCTCTTTAAAAATGGGAACAAGGTACTTTCCTCCCTAAGGATAGCAAGGCAGATTCAGGCATTAAAAACTCCAAGATACACCATGTCCACCTCACAGGAGCTCTGTGCAGACACCTGAGTTGGCAAAGATGAGATACAACCAGCGTCACTAATTTGGATCTGGATAGAAAGGATCTCTGTGGCTCTGTGATAGGACCTGAACTCATACATCCTGGCCTGTGGTTAGGTTTATTAGCACAGGCAGAGAGTTGCCCTGACATCATGCCAACAAGGCCATTCTGCAGAAACTGGGGATTCCCAAGCCACACTCCTGCAGCACTTCTGGTGCTTGCTCAAGCAGAACAAGCTCAGATCTGCCCAGAAAGGTCATTACAGGTGACTGCTATAGGGTGTGCTCCATAGTTGGGAAATGGCCAGGTGGCTATTCTGGTAGACATGCCCCCAGATACCTTATAGGTGATGTACTCTTGAAATTAAAGTCTAATTAAATGCTAAAAACACATGTTGAGACTTTTGGCCCCACAAAACTACCTCTTTGGCTGTATCCTGCTCTTCTACATAAGGATACAACAGCAAGAAAAAGAGAAAGCGCTCCTGTGACTCAATCTGAGGAGAAGCTGATGCATGGAGTAACCTGCAATGAGTGCCTTTGAAAAAACAACACGATTTACAAAGGATACATCTGTCAAGCTGCTGTCAATGCTGTGGACACTATCCATAACGTATAAAGACCAACACTGAAGACCCTACAGCTGTGTACTCCTGATTTCTGACTCTCCCAGAGTTCATGCGTTAGGATATATTGGATACCTTTGGATGCACAAAACACATGGAGAAGGGCACAGTAACTTAAATTTTAAATAGAGTGCCATTGTTAAAGAGACTTTTGAAAGCTTCAATGGCTTTTGGAGTAAAGTTGAGCCTTCTCCATTGCGGTCAGTGCTTAGAGTAGTAGCACAGGTTGGTACTCAGCTGTTCTTCAATTCCAGTTCATGAACTCTGAATCTCCTGAGTTTGCAAAGCCAAGGCTGAAAATCCCAGTAGAATGGGTTTTCATGCAGAGATAAACACCCCTAGTTTTCAGGCCTGCCTAGGCTGCACAGGAGTTGTAGCTTCTTGTAGCTCAGGTTTAACATGGATTCATCAAGGGCTTTAGGAACACCAATTTTGATAACCTGAATATACGAATCTGAAAAGACAGCAGGTACCTGGGAAGGAGAATTAATATTTTCTAAGCATCATCAAAAGCATGACCACCTGCCAGCCTTTACATGAAGAAAATTCTGGCCTAGCATGGGAAACTATCCTGTGTAAAATGGCATCCTTACCAGCCTGCCATTTTTAATGAAGCCACCAAGATCAGTATTTTGTGCCCAAGATTAAAAATCAGAAAGTATATTATTAGCTGAGCCATTTCCAGTCAGCCAGGTTGGGAGGGAGGACGTATAAACACTACAAGGACTCTGCAATAATGCCATGCCTGCTCTGAAATATAATGTTCACACCTAGCCAGGTAGTGTTAGCATTTACATGGTGGACACACAGGGGAGGCAGTGATAAAACTGCTCTGCTTTCCCACATACACAGATATCTATTAGCTCTGCCTCTATATAAAGAGAGGAGTCTCAGCAAATGCAAAAATAAACAGATTTGCTGCTGAGGAGAAATAGAAGAGAGACAGCAGCAAGGAGTACCAAAAGATCTGAAAAGTAAAAAACTTGAGATGATGCTCTACTGAAGACAGTCTGGTTTTTAAGGCTTTTGAACTCAATCTCCCTTCCTGATCTTTTATGAACAGATCATGACCTTCTTTGAAAGCACCATGGGAGGATACTTAAGTCCTCTTTGCCTTTCTGCTGACAGCCTTTAACAGCAGTCTTCTCACACTTGCGCTAAATGGGATTTAATGATATGCCAACAACAGCACCAATTAAAGGAGGAGATAAGCCATGTTTCAGAACAGAACCTGCAATTTGGAAGCAATATGCTGTCTTGAAAACAAGTGATGTCTTGTTCTACCCTTGCCTACAAGTCATGCCAGGTAAATAAAGCTCTTGTCTCCTAGACAACCGGGACATCCACAACAAACCTTACCTGGCTTATCTAATATCTTTGCTACTGTGTCTGTGTAATTTGGCAGAGAAACAGGAATGCCACATCCTGACTCATCAAACACCACATATCCCCTTATTTCTTTTTCCCTGAGAGGCCGCAGTATTTTGAAAGACGCAGCAATGCTTGAGCCACTGATACCTGTTCTCAGTGCTCAAGTCAGCTCATGTTCTCCACCAGAAACCCCTGTCAGATAGGATTGCACGCTCTTTGTTTGTTTTGAGATGAAAAGGGCAAGTAGGTTTACATAGGTGTAGCTGGGATTATGGGACATACTGCTTCACCCTTGTGAGAGAGTGAGCTCAATTTTCTCTTCAGTGAATAAGGAGCCACCAGTATATTTTAAGAGGAACCATGTACTCTCCCTTCTGGTAGAGAGTCAGTCATCACACAATCACATAATCACAGAATAGTTTCGTTTGGAAGGGACCTTAAAGTCCACCCAGTTCCAATTCCCTGCCACACGCAGGGCCACCTTCAACTTGAGCAGGTTGCTCCAAACTGTGTCCAACCTGGCCTTCAACACTGCCAGGGATGGGGCAGCCACAGCTTCTCTGGGCAACCTGTGCCAGTGCCTCAGCACCCTCACAGATAAGAATTTTTTCTTAATGTCTAATTGAAATTTCTTCTCTGTCAGTTTAAAGCCATTCATCCTTGTCCTATCACTACATGCCCTTGAAAAAGTCCCTCTCCCATACTACAACCTGGCAGCCAACAAAGGTGTAACCTAGAGAGAATGCTTATGGCATCACTGTAGGTATGTGATAACCCAAGGTTAGCAGCAAGCTTAAGATAACTGGGGTTCAAGACCCAGCCTTCTGAAGTACTAAGGAAAGCTTACTCATGGCTCATTACAGAAAGTATAAGCATAACTTCTCCCTTAACAGTCCAGAGATCAGAACCACTGTCTGCAGCAGGAAAATGTACTGTTTAGGGTAATGTGTTACACCACCAGACTAAGGCGAAAAATCAGGTGCAGGCAGGGGTTGAACCACCCTGACACCCTCTTCCCTCCTCGTTGGGCTGGGTGTGCACTCACACAGATGCCAGGCAACGTGGCTGTGGGTGAAGTGGGGAGAGCAGACATGCTGTTTGTGGGCCAGAGTTCAAAAGTCAATAGTGTAAATACGGCTCTGCTCCCTCCAATGATGTTTCAGCTGACCCAGACATCACTACTCCTGCCGCATCCCTCGGGAGCTGCCCTTGCAGCCTGCTAGGTATTATGAAGGGTATTCAGTTTATGCTTTGCTTTGTTCAATTTAATCTAATCGCTCTTGGCCATAAAAGTCCTTTAACCACACTAAACAATTCCTCTTCCTCACTGGAGTTTACACCCATCAGGTACTTGTAGATGGCTATCAAGCTTCCTTTAGTCATTGTTTAGCTGAGAAATACAAGTCTAGTCCAGATCTTGCTGGTGTAATGTTGGACATGGGAGGAATAAATCCTGCTTAATGGAGTACATAAGGCTGGCTACTTCAGCATACAGATTTTAAGGACCTCCCTCTGGCAGACAATTCATAGCTGACCTCAAAAGAGGCATTATTAGCCAGGAGGAGGGCAAGGCAAGAAGAGCTATAGGATGTTTTTATTTAGGGCTTTGTCAGTCGGGTTTTAGTGGTTGGGATGATATGAAACAGATTCAAGTGCTCCTCAGGTTGAGCTCTTTTAAGCCCAGACTAGTGTTGGGAGTGTGTTAACCATCTGCTAAGTGTGTTATACACTGCCTGGAAGAGTGCAAGCTAGACCAGGCCAAAAAAGTATTAAGGACTGCGTCCATAATTTGTGGTATGAATAAACATGGGACACTGTTCAGGCTCATATCCTGAGCATTTTCAGTTTACAAATACTCACACAGCTTCCACCTGGTTTTAGGCTACCCTGACTGAGCAAAGGGCTCACAGGAGACCTGTGTTTGACACAACATTTGGTCCCCACTCTGTAGGGGACCTCGCTTTAGGCATGCTTGTCCCTGTGGGCTCTAGATACTGGAGTTTGGAGTATTGGGCTGGAGGACATAGCCTGGCTCCAGCCACTGTATACAGGTACCCATAGAACTTCATGTCATTTTAGTTTCTTGCCCATGTTCTCACCCCATCTTCTTTTTTCTTTTCCTTTTTTTGTTTGTTTTGTTTTCTTTTGTTAACTGCCAGCCCCTGTGCTGTTTCGAATGCATTTCAAATGATCAGTCTCTGAATACATGTGTTTAATTTTTGTCATAGTGGAAGCAGCACAAAACTGCAGAAGCAGGACATAGACAGGACTAAATGGTTCCAGGACAGTCTGGTGCAATGTAGAAGAACCCCTTTTCACCAGATTGCAGCACTTTTGGCCATGCACAGCAGTGTGCTCTGGCACTTCTTGCTAGGAAAAATTAAGCCTATCTGGACTTGTTATATCTGAGCTTCCCCACCCACTGAAGTACGTGGTCACCAGCACACTCAAGGTAAATACATGTTCTGCATACATTTTTTCTTTGGCCAGGATGCAGCTGGGGCCAGCTTGGTCCTGCTTTGCACAGTCCACCCTCTGGATGGGTACAGTAGTTAGATTTGCACTGCTCATGGGCTATCAGTTCTGCTGGCAGCAAGCTAGACCTATTGAGCCACTCTGAGTTCCAGTAGCAGCAGGTTACTCCTCTGTTCTTCCAGACAGCACCATGAGCATCAATGTTTCCAGCAGCAGAGTGCGAGTAAGCCAGATAGCTTCCTTGCAGTCTCCCTCTGCCATAGTTAAGTGTGCCTTATGGTCGTATTTCAAGGTGCACAGAGTACCAGCTCAGCTCTGGAAGGGTTTGTATGGCAGCCAGGCTTGGTATATCATGCTTAGTGCTTTCCAGGAGCAATGCCTAGAGTGAACGATCCTCATAGCTATACCTGAAGTTTCAGAGAAAATCAGCTTGCTCTTAACAAAGCAGACCTGAGGTGAACTGTCAGCAATGCAAAGTGAACCACTGGAAGGACCTTGACCAGGGGTAGTACTGGGGACCTGCCTTTCACAAAACCATTATTATTGCCTTTGAGAGGCACCTGAAGACAAGAAATATTCAAACATTGACTTCTGTGCCATGCTACCATACTTCTCAGCCCCTTTTTGTATAGCACTTCAAGGTAAATATGGTGAGCTTCTTCAAGTAAAGAGCAGTTCACTTTACTGTGTCCAGCACAGTTATTCATGTAGAGCACAGCCTTTATTTCTTCTATGAAGGTCAGCTGTCAATGTCTGTACCTTGCAGTGAGTCTTCAGATGTGCTGTTTGAACTCTTGCACAAAGATACCCTAACCTCAACAAAGCTCAACAGGGAATCAACAAGCTCAATCCCTGATCACACAGAGGTCCTTCCTCATATACCTCTTGTAGAGCCAGGGACAAAGATACTTGGAGAGAGATGAAGTGACATGACCAAGGCTCCTGAGTATTTTACTCCTTGTCAGCTACTGACTTGGGTCACTGGTGTCAATTAGGCTTGGTAAAGCACAGGTATGTCTCTAGAATTGTATCAAGTAGTCTTTGTATCTCCCTTGAGCCCTACTCTTTATATCCACCACATCCCTCTCCTTGGCTGGCTTGGGCTGCGCTGTCCCAGAAAAACATTGCTTGTGCTTGGCTTGCTTTATCCCTTATAAATTCAAGCTGTTTATTGCACATGATTTCATATTTGTCTCAAATGGCTCCATATTTGTCTGGATACTCTTTTCCTTTCATGCTCCTTAATAGTTTCCCCAAACATTTTCCTGGCTTCTATTTTTGGAGAATGACTGTGTTAGGAATAGGAAGAAAGAGGAATAGTTTGCTCTGACTACAGAGGTACTGGCTTATCCAGAAGTCATTTTGGTAGGAGCCTGCCAACAGAAGATGCCTGAACCAGCACTTTTCATGCTATCTGCTGATTTTTCTCCAGAGTGACATTTTTCTAGGCAGTGCGCTGGATGTGTTCACCCTGCCCAGAGAGCATATGCAGGTTTGCAGTAGGAAGGGAAGAGGGAAGGTGCTGTCCTGCAGTGCACCAGCCCCCTTCCTGCAGAGCCAGCAAAAAGTCTTTATTTTGATGTATTTATTCAGACAAATGTTCCTGGAAACTTTTGAGACCCTCGTCTTGTTCATAACCACGTTGTACATACTGGAAAGCTCTTAATAATGTAAATCCATTAGGCTTAAACGATAAAAGCAGAAAATAACATCGTAAAGCAGAAATGAGAAAAAAGCTGGCTATTATGGGTTAGATCTATATTTAGCACCTTGGACTCAAAATCACCATAGAACAGTGGAAATTAAAAACAGACCAAGGCATCCACTCCACACAAATGCAAGAGGTAATGCAGAAGGCAGAACAACCTTTTTCTTTCTTCCAGAATCCTTCAAACACAGAGGGAGCTGGGGATAGGGGGAAAATGGGAGGGTAAGCAGTTAAGCCCAAACTCAAGTGGGACCTCAGGAGGCAAAGAGAGATCAAATATGAACCGTTTGGTTGCGTGTGCAGGGAGGGACACCTTGGAAAAAGCAGCCTTGCTTACTGCTCTGGCTCTGAGGCATATGGTGAGTAAATAATACTTCATTTAATAACTCACAATACCCAGTCTGTTACCATCTATTTGTATCAAACAATGCTGAGGAAGGAACTGTGCAAATTAAAAGCACAATACTCTAATTACAATAATAATAATGTGAGGACACTCTGCCTCTCTTGCATAATATAACAGCCAAGGTAATATAAGAAACTCATAACGTGATCGATCCATTGTATGACATATTGTCCAGATGCCCCTACGTAGAAAATATATGTTTATTTTCTATTTTTATCTATATACCTGTTTCTTTATGTAGCATTGTAACATATACCAACCCTCAGCCACACACAGGGGACAGACCTGGGGGCTCTCCCAAGTCCACCACTGAAGCAGGAGGTTCAGGAGCTGGCTGTGTGCTGTGCAGGTGGGGTTTTGGAGGCACCTCATCACTCTTGCCTGTGGTGACAAGCTTTACCTCTGCAGCTGTTCAGCAGCTGGCAGACTGGGGGATCTGGAATCCTCCAGAGGCTTGGAGGTTTCTCCACCACAGGAGTCCTTGATGTATTTCCAGAAGGTTTGCCTCTCCACTCAGATCAGAGGCAATAACTGACATCCCTTGCCCAGGACATTGTTCCCTCTCTTGCTGCAGGTGCTTCCACTGACCAGAACCTCTGTGGAGATATCTACAAAAAGAAATGATGTCCAGGATAGTCAGAGCAGACAAAGCTATTTAAAATTAGCATTTTTAAAGAGTTAAAAATCACCAAAGAGGCATGGATGACTAAACCAGACTCAGACAAAATTCAGAAGAGTCCAAATCACCAAGAATGAGATAAAGCCCTGAGTTGTATTTTGGTAGTTTATATAAGTCGAATAAATCCCTCCTATTAATTAGGAACATTCAGTTTCTCTGCCTGACTTAAATGATGCTCTTTTTGCTAAAGAGGAATGTTCTCCTCCCCTTCCCCACTCTCCTTCTAGTAGTTTATCCCAATAACAAGCATCTCAGTCATACCCGTGCATAGAGAAACATCTGAGCTTGTGCAGGAAATCTTATTTACTGAAAGTGCTTAAAGCCTGAACATATGGAGGAAAGAAATAAAGCAAACTTGCAAATGGCAGTGCTGGGTGTCCAAATTAATGTACTTAAGCTCAAGTGTCATCATCCAGTTTAGCTGTGCATTGTACTTCGCAAAGTTCTTTCGTTGTGTCCCACTGGTCAATTAGAAAATTTTAAGCCCAAAACAATTTGGGCTGGTCTATATTAAAGTCCAAAAATGGCAAGGAAGTAAGCATGCTTCTATATTGACCTATTAAAAAACAGGGGTGGGGATGGAAATGGAGAGAACCGTGAGTAGTCTTTCTATACCCTTGGGATAGAGACAAGCATCTGGGGGGATCACAATGGCATCTGCTGATGGTTTTGAGTCATAGGCTTGAGTCTTGAACTGCTTACCTGTACAGAGAGGATTCCTAGAGGCAAGGCTTCATATGCAGTTCAAGGTAGATTTCTTGGCAAAGATCATGTGAAAAGGGTGGTTGTGGCAGCTTGCCCCATATTAATATATATGCATATATATAAAATTACGGTTTGTTAAAGCAAAAAAAGTAAGTCTTAGCCCCATCAAGCGACATGCCTGTAACACTGTGCCTGGCAGTACAATACAGTCTGCATTGATCACCCTCCCCTGAATGGCATGCGCTTTCTTCAGCATATAGGTGCATGTACTAAAAAGGCAGCTGTTTAGCTGGCTCCTTCTTCATTCTCATATAAAGCAGCTCTTCTTCCAACAGCTCCTTCATTCTTTCCCTGGGTAACCACTGTGTCTTCCCTGCTATGGCCTGACTTCCCTCCAGGAGTTCACTTATGCTGAAACGGAGGCTCAACTAGGCTGAAAGGTTTGAGGTGACCTTTCTCAGCATGGTGCCTGATGCTACATGGCTCAGGCTGTGCAGTCTCATAAGACAGATTCCACAGCAGCAGGATGAGTTTTTCCTTACTAACTCACCTTCTCACCCGTGTTCTTCCAGGTTTGTTCTTCCCCATCAGCTTTATTATCATCAGGACCAGACTGGGAAATTGATCCAGCTTTAAAAAAGGAGGAGGGGGAAGGGTTTTGGTAGATGTTTCTTTAAGCCAGATCAATTCCTTAGTTCAGTTCACCGTGTCAAGCAAAGTGTACCAGGGAGCCAGAGGACTGCAGTGTCATGCACAGTAGAAGGGCAAATGTAGATATTATGCATGAGGAACATCTTGTGTCAGGATGGATGCTGAAGACTTTGTCTCATGAAGCAACAGTATAGATTTAGGCACCAGAGTGAGAGGCATGATTGCTTGGAGGTGCCATTGGCTCTCACAAATGAGTTTTAAGCAATGGGGTTTGAAACAGCTAATTTAAAACCACTTTAAATACAAATTTAAAAAAAAAAAATATCTGCTTCTTCAGTTTGTACTTTATCATCTTCTGATGCAGACAGTGCAAATGGGGGAGATTTGTTTTTCATTGCAAGTAAGGGTTAGCCATTAACAAAAATAAGTTTATCACTTGTTGCAAAAACTATTGCCAGATATTTGAGAAACGACAGCTACGTTACAGGTATACTTCTTTTGATGCAATAAGGGATACAGCTGGCTTTCTGGGCTGCAAAAGCACATTGCAGGCTCATGTTGAGCTCCTCATCAACCAACACCCCACATCCTCTGCAGGGCTGCTCTGTATCTCTTCTCTGCCCAACCTGTAGCTGTGCCTGGGATTGCACTGACCCAGGTGAAGGATCAACACTTGTCATGGTTAAACTCCATCAGGTTGGCATCAGCCCACCTCACAAGCATGTCAAGGTCCCTCTGGATGGCATTCCTTTCCTCAAGCATATCAACCAAACCACACAGCTTGGTGTCATTGGCAAACCTGCTGAGGGTGGCAGGGGAGTTGGAACTAGATGAGCTTTATGGTCCCTTCCAATCCAAACCATTCTACGATTCTATGATTCTTCCCTTGCACATCTACACTGTATCCCCATCATAGAAGGCCACCAATTTTTTCAGACACAATTTGCCTTTAGTGAAGTCATGTTGGTTGTCATCAATCGCCTCCTTATTTATCATGTGCCTGAGCATATTTTCCAGAGAGATCTGCTTCATGTCTTGCCACGCACAGAGGTGAGACTGACTGGCCTCTAGTTCCTCCTTTTTTCCTTTTTATTCTTTTTAAATATGGGGGTGATGTGCACTTTCTCCAGTCAGTGGGAACTTCACTGGACAGCAATGGCATCTCAAATATGACGGATAGTGTCTTATTAATGAAGAAGGAGGATGATATATGTTTTATACAGTTTTATTACTACATTTACATTCGTTGCCACAGAGCTCAAGAGGCTTCTGAGCATAAAAATATTCAATGTATAGGAATCAACAACAATGATAATTTAGAAACCTTTGTGGTGTAGTCCTCATGTCCAAGTACTGCCCATGGCACCATTCAGAGCTTTGTTTGCATGGGGGAGATCCCAGCCAGGTTAGCTTTTCTTGGAGCTTAATAAAAAGTTCTCCATACAAAGCTGAATTAACAGCTTTTTAAATTTAACTTGAAACAAAAGGATAGAATCTCACCCAGTTTTCAAGGCAGCTGGTTGATAACAGAGTGGGTTTTTCCCTGACCCAAGCAGGGCCCCAGTGGCCCTGCTGACTGTGCTGGCCAGCAGCATTCTCATTAAAGCTTCTAATTACATTAGCTTTCTCTCTGCTGCTGCATGGGCACCAGCCAGGGAAGGTATAGTGACAGAAGTGATTCTCAAGAATAACCCTCTAAGTGAACTGGCACATGTAATACAGCTCAGTTATCCTGATACTTGACCAAACAGAGCTCTGGTGCAAACTTCTGCCTCTCTCTGACCAGTGCTCAACATTGGGCCGCAGTCCCTGTCTCTCCCCACACGTGCAGCAAATGAAGTTAATGGCAGGAGAGAGGAAAAGAGCTTCATGTCACAGACATCATGATAAAACAGGTGCTGGGAACTTGTTACAGGATGTGGCACTGACAGGCAGAGAGGAATGACTAACATACTAGGCAGGAGTCTCTAATACCGGGGTGACATGAGTTGACTGGGCTGAGAATTGTGGTCTGGGGTCAGGCCACAGCAGAGACAGACATCTGCTTGAGCAGCAATAGGTATCCGTAACTTTTCGGATCAATGTGCCCAAGCCACACACATCCCACCTTCATTGGACTATGGGCACATCCAGCAGCTTCCCCTCCCAAGATTGCTGGGACTGCAGTTTCTCCTTGGATTCTGCACAGGGATCCACTAACACACACTCACTCCTTGTGCTGCTATCCCGAGCTGGCCAGGCACAAACCACGTCCACAGCAGCCATATCACCTCATTAGCATGCTGGTGCTGTGCCCGCATGAGTAATGTCTGCTGGAGCTAATGAGTGCTGCACCCACAGACACAGACACACCAGCACCCTGTTGAGGGTAACAGGGCAGGGTAGTGAGGAATGAATGTCTGTGTCAAAGATCTTCGTCTCAAAGTTATATGGTAGATATATCTCCCATTTCCCAGATCTGGAAAAGTAGAGCACGCAAGACAGACACCCCATTACAATGACCCTGACAGAGGTCCACCAGAACTGACCAGGGCTCCATTCAGCCACAGGCACAGGTGCCCCTTGGATCTGGTCATATCACCAGCCATTTTAAAAACAGGATCATCTTGAATGCTATGATATTTGTGCCGCTGAACAAAGCCCCAGGTGCTCATTAGCCACAACAGAAGTTCAGACACATGTAGACATCTAAATGCATCTGAATGGCCCCTTGGTCTCTGGGAGCAGGCCTAGTCCTGTGCCTATGTTCTCTTCAGGATGCCAGTCTTGAGGAAATGCCTCCCTCACTGTTTCTCTTGTGCGAATACCAGTACCTGGAACCAAAGTGCTTTAGAAATGAGCAGCCCACATTCTCCAGTTGTGTGGCATGGATGAAGGTCCAGAAGTGATGCACCATGCCCATGGCATGGTGACTAAGGCCTGAGAAGGTTTTGCTTGTCTCAGAGCTGTTCCATGAGTTCCAGCACTGTCCAGCCTGGCTCCAGGGCGGATAACACTATGCACCTGTGAGGCAGCAGCAAAGCCGAGAGCACCCCTCCAGATTCACAGTACCATTGCAGTAGCAGTGACATCAACCTCTATATGTTTTTCTGCTTAAAAGGAAAATAGAAATGGGAGAAGTCAAGACAACATGTCCTTCACCCAGAAGTTAATCATCACTTTCCAGGAAAGGTACGCAGGACCAGGAAACGGTACCTTATCAAGCAAATGTGTGAACCATCATCCTGGCAGGGATCCAGCTGGTTATCTTTGCTCTGACTCATCAGCAAAACATGTTCATCCCATGCAAGACACTGGTGCTGGCACAGATCTCAGCATCCTTGGGCATAGGCATGGGCATGGGTGAAGGTCTGGATCTCCCACTGTTTTGCTCAGGGGACGTTAACAGTTAAATCCAATGGGTAGCCTGCATGAATTGGCATCAAACCCTGTTTTCTTGCTTTAGTAATCCTGGTCAGGTTGGCTCTTTGCAGGTCTTGCAGGAGGTAGATGGGCAAGTTACAGCCATAGTCTAGCTGAAGTGGCGGTTGTCATGTAGAAGTCCTTGTGCTAGCTTCATAGGCAGCTCTCAGTGTGGTAAATTCCTCCCAGGGGGAAATTCTGCACAAGCCATGCCTAACCTGCTTCTTCAAACTGAGCTAGGGACAAGTGAGTCAGATGGAGTTTGAACACACAGGTGATGCTGCAAAGGATGAGAAGTCAGAGGGCATGATTTGCTCTTGACGTTTCTACAGCACATGGAATCCTGGGAAATATGCAGGGATGTAGCACAAGAGAGCTGAAAGCCGTGCTGCGTAAAGGACATAGATCCAGGCAGGAGAGGTAGGCAGGGACAGAGATCTGAAAAAAGAAGTCCTAATGGCTGTAGGAAAGTGGATGAGATTTGAGGGCAGGAGGGAGGGAGCTCTGAGCCATCCCTGGCAGGTGACACATGACAATCCAAGCCAGCCAACACTGCATCCCCACTGCTGGTCCGGGTGTCTTCTGCCCCTCCCTGCAGCAGGGCTCAGCTAAGGGATTGTTCTACCCACAACCAGGGTCAAACCCCTGTCACCTCCAGGCCTCAGCCTCAGCTCTGGAAATGGTGCCTTGACCTGGGATCTCTGCAGATGGGTTAGCTTCACTCCCAGGCTTCCTGAAACTCAGCGTCTGCTTTAGCCATGATCTGCCCTGTGCATCAATTCTCTGATAATGGAGTTGTACATAGAATCATAGACTCACAGATGGTTTGGGTTGGAAAGGACCTTAAGATCATCTGGTTCTATCCCCACTATCATGGGCAGGGCACCTTACCCTAGGCCATGTCACCCCAAGCTCTGTCCAACCTGGCCTTCAACACTGCCAGGGATGTAGCATTTACACATCCCTGCGCAGCCTGTGCCAGTGCCTCACCACCCTCACAGCAATTGAATCAAAATGTATTTATTATTTTCATATGTATGAATAAAATAGTTATTATTTCATGAACAGAGGTTCTCTGAATTTCCTGCAGGAGTGTGCTGATTGTTGGTAAGATGGAAAAAGACAGAAACATTTATAACTACATTCAACTGACAATACTGATTTACCAGTGCCATGGGTTCAGCAGTAACGGTCATTTTTCTCCTTCTTAGTAGCTGGTGCAGTGCTGTGGTTTTCACTTGTGCCTGGGAACAACACTGATAACACCAATGTTTATAGTTATGTCTTGGAATGTTTTGGTCTGACCAAGGACTTTCTCAGTCTCATGCTGTGCCAGGGAGGAGAGGAAGCCGGTAGGAAGCAGAGACAGGACACCTGACCCAAACTGACCAAAGAGGTATTCCATACCACAGTACGTCATGCCCAGGGTGTAAAAACTGGGTGCAGGAACCCGGAAGAAGGCAGTTCACAGCTCAATGGTGATGAGCAGTTGTATTCTCTTCCCTTGTATTTCCCCGGTCACTATTATTATTGGTGATAGCAGTAGTAATTTGTGTTATACCTTAGTTATTGGACTGTTCTTATCTCAACCTGTGGGAGTTACACTCTTTGATTCTTCTCCCCATTCCCCTCCCCTTCGAAGTGGGGGGGAAGAAAGAGGGGGAAGTGAGTGAGAGGGCTGCATGATTTATGGCTTAAACCACGACAACCAGGAAGGAAGAAAGAGAATAAATATAATTAGAAATGTCAAAGACATTCAGCTGGAAGTTGTCTCTGTCCACAGAATGAGGTGTTTACCAAATGTTTATTGGAAAAGTTTTCATGTTGAGTAACTGAGAAATTTTGAACTGGAAATAGATTTTAATTTCATGCAATCAAAACTTCAGATTTTCTTCTCAAATTCTCCTTCCAAAACTAAAGTTTATTTCCTCCCCAGGTGATCTATGTAACTCCCACACAGAAAGGAGAACGGACTAATGCCTAACAAGGACATAGAGGAAAATTTCTCTCCAACCTTTTAAAAACTGAAGGAAAATATGGGAAAAGGAGGGAACAAAACCCTGGGAACAGGGTTTTGAGGGAACAAAATACTTATTTCTTTAAGGCTTCAACAAAAGCAGGAAAAGAAAGGATGAAGAAAACCCAGGTAAGAAATAGTTTGCATTTTCAATCGCATTGTTTGAACTACAATCAAAACAACTTTTTGATTTTTATACCCAGAGGAATTTCACAGCAGAAGATGGTTTTAAGAACTGTTTCATCTTAATGTAATGACAAGGACTAGACAGAGAGGTGCTTTCAGGTGTCAGGGAAGTTTATAAGCCCATAGTAAGAGGATAATGTGGAAAGCATTGCTAGAATAGTAACTGTGCAGTTGTATGGGGCTGTTTTAAAGTTGAGCATACATCTGTAATATAGATCAATTCCCTGATATTAGCAATGGGTACTAGCCTCAATACATTTCTCTTACTTAAAAATACAATGTCCCTACTTGCTGAAGGAATAACTGACATCAACTTCCTGCATTTCACATCAGAAGAGGAATAAAACAGTAACGGGAGTTAGAAAAGGAAGACTGGGAATTTGTGCACCTTCACCCCATGATGACGGGCCCATACATGAGTGTTTTGCATCTGCAATTGTATGATAAACGTGAAAAAAAAATAATGTAAAACCATCAAAAAAAAAAAAAAGAAAAAAAAAAAACAGGCCAGAAAAGAAAAACAACTATCAGATGCAAGGGCATACAAATCAGGGGAAAGCCAGACTGGCAGGAGGGAAACTTTATATATCAATAACATCAGGTATTTATATACATTGGCAAGATCACACTGAAGCTCCAGGAACAGTTCCAGCCTCTCCTCATACCAACGATGCTTCAGTCCCCTGCTGTCTTCACTGGCCTTTGCTGGACTCACTCCAATATGTCCATGTCTGTCCTGCACTGGGCAGTCCAGCACTGGACCCAGCACTCCAGATCTGCCTCACTGGTGCTGAGAAGGGGAACATCACCTCCTTTAACCTGCTGGTGGCCTTCTGCCTAACGCAGCATTGCTCCCCGTGTTGCCCACCAGACCTCTGGGGCTGTTTCACACAGGATCAGCACTGAAGTGGCTCACCTGGTGTGCCATAGTAGGCACCCCAAGCCCTGCACTGAGCTGGTGTCACGGTTGAGACGGACAAAAGACATGTGACATACTTCTTTGGTGATTAAGTAGAAGTTCCTTCTTTACTGTTACAAACCCTCGCTTATATGCAGTTTCTAACATACATGCGTCTTTTAGCCATTGATTACATCAGTTAGCAACAGCACATTATTGGATGGCCCTTTACCACATTACTAAAGTCTGTTATTTTGCCAAGTTCTTGTTCTGCAGTTAGTTACTCCCTTTGACCTGCTTGCTTCTCCAGATGCCTTCTGGTTTCCCATCCGGATACCTTCAGTGCCTCGTTCTTCATGGACAAGCTTTGATATCTTCAAGGCTAAATTCTAACTTCATGCCCTCAGTCATGTAGTCCCCCACAAGGTGGGGGACAGTAATCCCAAATCACTTGGCGTGTGGCAAGTGGAGGCCAGCGTGAGTCCTCATTCCTGCCCCATAAAGGCACATTCTCCTTTCCCAACCCCGCTCATGAAGGAGGGCACATTCTCTATTCCTTTCCAGAACATCAGGTCTCCCTCTCTTCTAGCTGCTGAGGGCTGTGGAAGGGTGGCCAACCTTTCACAGAAGCTGCAGTCCCCAGTCACAGTGCCTTTCCTTGCTCCCCTTTGTAGGTCTTCCTCTCACTGCCTCTGCCAATCCTTCCTTTCTTCAGCCAAAAGCCAGCTTTAATTTCTGCAGTCCTGGCAGGTCATGGAGGGTTGTCTGTGCCATCTGGTCAGATGGCCCGATGTGAACTCCTCCAGAGGTTAGCTTTGGTTTTCTGCCCCCAGGGAATCAACTGCAAGCAAGGCTGGGGACCAGATTCCTCCCTCTGTCACCCAGAGCTGGTCTCATGCTTTCCTGTAGAAATGGGACAGGCATTCCAAGCACACATGAGAATGCGTGGGGCTTGTTTTAGGGAGTTGTTTCTCTGTTTCCTCAGAGGAGCCAACAAAATTCCCCTAGAGAGCATAGACACTTCAGTTTCAGCTCAGCATTATGGCAGGGAGAAATTTAACAGTGCAAACAGGAGGGGTAACTACTGCACTAATTGAGAAGTACTTCAGGGAATATAGGTCAACAGAGCATAATCTGTCCTCCAGTTTGGCTGGGATACAAAAGCTGGTACCTCTGCCACAAATACTGCCATGAGAGGTTCATGGGTCGTGCGTGGTTGAAACAGAGGATTATGTCTCATCCTGAAAGGGCAGGAGCCATGCTCACAGCAGCGTTAATAGTAGGAGCCAGATGCTCACCCACCTCCTGTGCCTTCTCCCCAGAAAACAGGATGCCTTTCTTGTCTGCCACTCGTTGTTCCCAGCACCAGCTGATAAGGCATCTCTTTCTCCCCAAGTTGGTACTAAATAGGCCGCAGTCTTCCAGGAAAGGCACAAATCTGCTTTGACAAGCAGTGATATTAACAGGGATTAGGGAATGTAAGAGCCATTGACAGCACTGACCAGAGGATGCAGCCCAGGCTGCCCAGCCCTGGAAGTGTTTTAATCAAGATTAGGGGTTACATGGAGGATGGGGCTGCATTTTTAACCATTTCAACATTCAGACTGGGGCTTCTGAGCAACTGGCAGCTTGTGACATAGGGGGGCTCACACCATCAGCTCTCCCTAATCTCAGGAATGGGGTCCAGTTTTGGAAATGGAGCATACTGGCTGGCAAGGCAGTTTGTGGAGACATCACTACAGCTGGCTTATATTGCTTCCCAAGATTAGGTGGGATCACAGTAGAAGATATTCTCTTTATCAGAGGTTCCTTAGCACATGAATGGCCGGCAGAGCTGCGCCTTGCCTTCAAACCCCATGGAAACCTCTTTATCAGGCAAAAGTTTCCCACTTTCTCACAAGCAGTGAGTTTGGTGACTTGCAAAGTGCATCCATCCCCACCTCCTCACTTCCACCCATGTTTTCTAGCAGCATGTTCCCATCGCATCCCCAGGTTAAGTCTGGACCTACACAGGCAGTGAAAGCACCTGTAAATAGTAAAATCTCACATCACGGGAATTTGTGTGTCAGTGTTTTACCAAGATTATTTTCTAGAGGCATTCAATGTATTTTTTCTTATATTTGATCATTTTTACTTTTAAAAGACCATCAGGAAAATTTGCCAGCAATCTGTTTATGGGATAAGACATGATGGATTGCTAACTCTTTAGTAACAGCTGCTGTGTGGGTATTATAATCACATGTGGAGCTTGGACATAACATTTGTGACACTTAATGCTGAAGTTTTGATTTCTTGAAGTCATGAATGTGTTAAAACACTTACAAAATCTTATTAAAATAGTTAGAAAAAGCTAAACTTTTAGTTTTTGTGAGGAGTTGAAGAATTTCTCTGACTGCCAAATGATCAGAGAATCACAAAATGGTTTGGATGGGAAAGTACCTAAAAAGCCATCTAGTTCCAACCCACTGCCATGGGCAGGGACACCTTCCACTAAACCAGGTTGCTCAAAGCCCCATCCCGTAATGTGTATAAACACTTTAAAACAGGCAGCTCAAGTGCCATTTGAGCTGTGACAAACTGTGTCTTGGCACAGTGGGTAAAGCCCATCTGGGAGCTGACGAAACATTCAGGCTGAGTTTTCTTCACCACAGCTGGGCTGCTGCTGGCACCACAGCTGAACTAGCTGCAGTGTAAAGTAAGCGTACGCTTCTAGGTGTGCATATATTTACACACATTACCATACCTCTGACTGTGATCCTCTGCGCATTTTACAATGCCACTCATCCATGTGATAGGCTAAACGATGAAAACAGTAGCACATGAAGTTACATGCTGACTCTTGTCTGGATTTGAGGCTGGTTACACCCAGCCTTTGGTTTCATGCGGTTTCAAATGAAGGTTTTCTTCCTCCTCCTTAGAAGTGCCTCTGTAGTCAAACAGAAAGGAGCAGAGGGAACGGAAACACAAACAAAAAGAGAGGTGATTCAAGGCACCCACCAAACTCAGTCAGCTCTGGTTACTAGATGCCTGTTATCCTGTATCAGTGATATGTGGACCGCAATGAAGGACATGTGTGAATAATCACAACTGCTGATCCCTTCATGGATTTTAGCAAGAAGAATTGCCTGTGAGAAACTGCCACAGGATGTGCCTTATTCTCTGGTCTGTATTCATTATTTGCTTGTATAAAAATTTCATTTACGTAGTCAGAAACAATGCCATGAGATCTAAGCCAGCAACCGCACACCAGAACTAACAAGGAAGAAAAGCCAAAGCAAATATTCCTGGATTCTGCAATACACAGTACACACTGGGTAATTATCCACCCAACATACTCAGAGAATAACAAATATAGTATTAAAAAATAAAATAATGACACCAGATTGGTCCATAACCCTTTCAGCAGCCAAATGTTGAACTAACAGATTAGGATTTTGAACGCATCGCTCTCAGGGGTCTGTTCAGTGCTGTGGAGGCTGTGGGTCCTGCCAGAGGGGTGGTGGGTGCCAGAGCAGAACACCTTTCCGGCCAGTGCTTGGTAGCCACTCAGCTCATTGCAGCACAGCCTGCAGTGCACAGAGCTCCAGAACCCCAGCACTGAGGATGGCAGATGCCCTGGAAACCCCAAGCTGTCACTCTGAAAAGCAGCACCTGGGCTTGTGCCAGCCACGTAGTGCTGGACCCGCTCCCATATGCGTGTGGACTCACTTCCTTCAGTGCAATACATTTGGTCCCTCCTCGGCATGCTGATATAAATAAGGTCACTTGCACAAATACACTCTGTTTATCTTCCTCGCTGCCACCAGCTCTCACCCTCTCCAAGTATGATCACTATGTCCCCGCTCACTTGCCCTGCTCTGACATCCCCCTTCTGGTCTTCCTTCTGGGCCAAGCAATGTTGGCTTTGCATTGCAATCAAAATGAATTCCAAGAAGTGGCCTTGCAGCTGGTGAGAAATGAAATGTCATGATGGCTTGAAGGCTTAAGAGAGGGCAAGGGTCAAGTGGATTATCCTCCTCATATAGCTCACAGGTTTTCTATTAGGAAAATCCCCCTCCAGTTATCAGTAAGGCAAGTTCCAGAGATCACAAAGACAGTTTCTGCTCAATCAGCACCTCTCACCTCCTCCCTCTGTCCCTACTTCCTACTGGCTTCCACCAGTAAAAACCTCTGTGTAGCTTACTTCTGAGCAAGTGGCAATTTCTGATACCAGTGTAATTTAAATAGGGAGTGAGATTTGTTCTTATATGGTGGAGGTTATAAATAACATGATCTGAACAATACTATCACATAGGCAGACATGGTTGTCTCTGGTTTACCTTTCAGAAAATAGGGGTTCAAAGGCATTTCTCCAAGATTTTCTTGGAAAAGATGAATGGAAAAGACAGGATCTAGCCCCTTTATTCCAGGTCTGTTCTTTAAACTTATTAGCCTATTAACAGATAAACTGATCTTAAGAAAAACCCAACAAACAAACAGAAGTCCAAAACAAACCACAGCTCAAAACCAACAAAAAAAAAAAAACATCCAAGCCCTAGATCTCATTACCTCAATATATCCCAGCACTAAGATTTCAGCAACCCAATACAAAATCTTCATCACCAATTCTTCCATTTTTAAATGGTCTTCCCTGTATTATAATTACTTTATACCATCGTTACTACAGCAGAAAATCTGTTACCAACAATAAAAGCAAAAAAAGTGGAAATGACTTTGAAAGTGAAGAAAAATAATTTTCTCTAGCATTTTCCTCTCTAAATTCTGACACGAAATCTTGCTGCTCTGAAGCCACTACCATTGATAAAAGTGGAAGCTGCCAGTGGATAGATATGAGTGCCTTTGGTCTTTGAAGCACATGATCTACCCAATGTAGAGAAGCATATTTTCATGAAGCACTGTAATGACTTGTATTTAACACTCCAGAGTAGCCTATCAGGCATCCTGTAGCAAAAAAAAAGGAGAATAAAAACTGACATGACAGCAGAAGATATTTTTTTTCCTGAGACAGGCATGAATCTAATACATCACATCAATCAAGAGCTACTAACTGGCCACATTTGCACTCATGATATTTGCACTGGTATAATTAAAGGAATTTTTCAGCCCAGTTTAGTCTTTTAACAGACCTGGGATGTGCAGGTTTTGTTTACCTACAAACTTTCTGGCAAGGAATGTGTTTGTGTGCATTGCTGTTGTAATGTTCTGCTAGTCTTTGTTTTGCTAGTATACAGAGTAAAACTTTCCTGCAGTCTGGCATGACTCCATTTCTCAGTTTTCCTCCTCTGGTAGCAGTTTTGCACTCAGGCAGTCCATGGTTACGCCTGATTTTCTTACCTTGTGGTTGTGCAAGGATGCACTTGTCCCTAGTCACTGAGAGAAACCCATGCTTTGAAACAGGAGTATGGACTAGGATTTATCCATCTCCATCAACAAGCATATCTGGAGGAGAAAAAAGAGCAGGATTCAGCTACAAAACCTTATCCAGAACCACCTTCTTGAGCCAGTTTCACAGTAGATGAAATATCTCTGAAATGGGTGCAATTCCACTGTTCAAAATTGGAATAACGCTGCTGGGTATCCACCTCACAGTAACCCAGCTGAGGGCTCTTCTAGCACAAATACCATTGAATGTCCACATAGGGAATGACAGATCACAGTACCACAATTTCCAGTAATAAGAGTAAACAACAAATCAAAGGTGGCCTCTTAATCTGTTTTGATCTGTCTTTTCACAAGGGGTACTTCATGTGCATGGCTGGAGGGAGGCGACTGTCCAGATTTTACGCTTTTAATGTCCATAAGACTTAGTCTCCAGCATGAGTTTAGTCCAACATGCATTTTACCATCTGCTCTATTTCCTATACGCCGCTGAGATAATTTTTCTACACGTAAAATTATAAAGTGAAGATTCACATATGCTTACACAGCCTACTTCTATTATTATTTGTTAAACACTGAGAATTTCCTTGGCACAATACAGGGCCCAGAATGAAGATATATCAAGCCCTGAAGCTGTGCTTCATGTGAAATACACTCAAAATGGCTATTCTGGCTGAAAAAGCTGTGTTAGGAATTTCAAACCACTTCCCTTCCTTGGAGTTCTTGAGCAGATTCATGACATTTCTGGCCATGCAGCTTAAAGAATCATTCACAGAAATCTGTGCTGCAGTCATCACAAAAGCCCATGCAAAAAAACCTGTTTTTTAGTGAAAAATATACATTTCATCAAATTTAAGATTGCCCATAAAGAATTTGGAATGCAATTTCAGAAAAAAACAGTAATGAGAAAATGTTGCTATTCTTGTTTTGGTTGATAATTATAATAATATCAGTGTTCATGAAGAAGCCCACGTCAGCAAAATTTTCTAAAACTCAGTTTTCTGATCCTATTTCATTGTGCTATTCTGCTCAGCCTATGTCTCCCACACTACCTACAGCAGCTTTTGGTAGAAGCTGAAGCATAATATGGCTGAAGCGAATCTTTCTGTCCTCTTCCCCCCTCGCTTCCTTTCTTGGTTTTCATCCTCTGTCTTTCTGGTGGTGGATAGATGGTGCCTAGGTGCTGTCCCAGATTTGGATGATGCAGTGCGGCCATGCACTATGTATACCGTCTCACAGTTCCAGGATCTGTCTCACCTCCTTTGTCTTGTCTAAAATACAGAGGTCGGTATCTGTTCTATGTGTCTGAAGATCCCCTAAGGATCAGTAGGAAGAAACAGGCATGTATAAAGGGTAATTAATCTCATCCTAGGTAGGCTAGAGCCCAAAATAGGTCAGATGAATCATAACTTCAAAGTGTCGTACTACACTGACCACAAAGATCCAAGATGACTTAATGTTTAATGTTAGTTGAGACAGATCCTGTCCTCAGCACCTTTCCTTTATGCCATTGTCCTGCCTATTCCCCTGTTGCTCACAGCACACATTATCCTCCTGAAACATTTTCATCTATCTTCCCTTCCCATGAGAGTGGCAGTGCTCAAAGAAACGATATCTTTCCCCCAGCTGTTACTCCAGAGCAATTTCCCAGCCTGGGCTTTCTTCAGAGATATCTCAATGCTGTGGTGTTTCATGGAGAGCCTTCCAGAAATCGTTTGTGAAAGCTCCTAGCTTATATTTCACATCTCTTCTGAAAACCCACCTCTACCAGGATGCATACGCTATAGCTTGCCTATTGCTAATAGCTAAGTGGGTGGTCTATTGAGACTCATTAAAATTCTTACTCTTGTACATTAACACACCCCACACACACCTCACACCCCCATCCCCCCCAAAATAAAGAACTTTTAGGAGTGAAATCTGTAATTATCCTATCACCAGTATGCTAGTGCTGGCAGACCCATGGACTAGAGCCCCTCAAGCCTACAGGGTGGGTTTATACAATGGTTTACAATAGCTTTCTGACACTGGGTGAATGGCAGCATAAATTACAGTGCAGAAATAGATCAACAAGCTAAAGTGGCTTTACTTCTTCTTTAAATAGCTCTTACAGGCACCGATACTTCTCTATGGATTTAAAGGAGTCTTTTCTTCTTACTCCTCCACCTTCCTCATTTTAAGCAGGCTGCAGTGAATGGAATAGTGCATTGTGAAACACCATTGTCAGGTTACAGCACTAGAGAAAAGATGAAAATTCAAGTGAAAATCGCTCATGTTTCCAGTCTCACACTGTCTTAGATGTTCAGCTTTGTTTTTCTTCAGGTTTGTAGAATCTGACTAAAATGCAACTATTCTCTTAGCCCATAATAAATGCAAAGTCTGATGCAGTTGCAGGAGCCACGAGTACAGAGTTGAGGCATGTAAGAGGCTGATTTCTGGAATCAGCTCTTCTCATGTGGGCACAGAGGGTGCAAGCAAATGCCTACTTTGTAAATCTGAATTGTAGAGTGCACACACATCTCATAGCAATCCATGGGAGCGGGGAAAGATCTTTGCCTTTGGGAGTCAGCTTGTTAGTAGCATGTTCCTGCAAGAGCCTGAGAGCTCACAGAGAAGTTGCTTAGTGCTTTCATCTCCTACAAAAAGGCAAAAATAGAGGTCCAGTATTATGAATGTCATTCTATTGCTGCAGCCTAGGCATCCCAGATGACATCAGGATACGGTTGTAAGCAGCTGGTAGAGTTCTCAGATCAGAGTAAGAATGCAGAGTCAAAAAAGAAGCTGAAATAGTGCTGAAAGTATTAAGAGGCAGGACAGTAAAAGCATGAAGACCTGCACTACTGCCTTTGTATTTTAACATAGAATCATAGAACAGTTAGGGTTGGAAAGGATGTTAAGATCATCTAGCTCCAACACCCTTGCCATGGGCAGGGACAACTCCCACTAAACCATGTCACCCAAGGCTATGTCCAACCCGGACTTGAACACCGCCAGCAATGGAGCATTCACAACCTCCCTGAACAACCCATTCCAGTGCTTCAC